>WTXK01000157.1:0-100561 GCA_025769895.1 Lactarius psammicola
GGTCATATTACGGCGGCAAACAAGCCTTGCCAAGCTTGATAGTTGCTGCCAAGGTTCTGGACGAAGGTCGGCACGGAGTCGACCTGGCAGCTTGAGCGTAGGGAGTAGTTCGAAATGAGTGACTCGTCCCTGCGCTTGTTTACCGCCTGTAGTAGAGCAAACACGAAAAGCTCGCACACGCCCCTCGCATAGTCCACCGGGACCTCCTCGACACGTACGACGTGCTGATTGTATGCGGGATGCTTGACTATCTGAACGCGCAGAGCTGGTCTAGCGTCGGTACCTAGCAGGAACTGCGCGTAGCCGTCAGTGACGTACTGTAGACGTATGGAGTCGGGTACGCAATGAATAGCCACACGTTGTACAGCCGGCATGATGTACCTGTCGCGGCTCGAGCACCACCACGAGCTCCCCCGACCCGCCTTCGCCAGCGACGTTGCTGCCCCGAGGGAGCGCTTACGCGGTATCGGCTGCAGAATGTGCGGGAAGACCAAGTAACGCAGTCGGCGCGACAATTATACATGAGCGCGTGCAGCGCCGGCGGGAAGCTCATAATTGATCGTGTGGAGAAAGGCGCGGTTCGTCACTATATTCCGGAAGAGCTGGTTGCGACGGGTAGAGGTCGTTCGTTGGCTTGGAATAGGGTACGCCGATGAGCGTTAGAGCCAACGCTCCCGTTATGTTGTTAAGATGGAGAAGGAAGGCATGCCGTGGCGTTTAGGCCCGGACTTGACTCGGATGAACTCGAGAGTGTCAGTAGCGACCTTGGACTCGGACGGGCACTGGAGCAGCGTCACGCGCCAATGAGTACGTCCCCAACTTGGAGGTGGTTCTGTGGTGGTCCTGTTTCCCCGTTTGTCCAACTCTTCTAGTCGAATATACTCACTGGCCTACTATCGACTAGACGTGGAGAGTGTTTGGGATGTCTGACTTGGGTGGTGCAAGCTCTCTCATGTTTGTCGAAGGTGGCGTCACCTCCGAGACGTACACCGTGACTCCTCGGTATTTCACCTGGGTACGCTTCAAGTTATCCTATGCACGAATGGCGGCCCCTACAGCGGGCACGGTAGACTACTTACCGCCCCTGTCGCTCTTCGTCGTTTACAATTGTGACTGCAAGTGGGAAAGATGGTAAGTGTGGAATGTACTACCCGTTCCGGTTGCGTGATGATGATCGCGTGCGCACAATTGAGCTCGACCTCCCGCCTTCGATTCTGCATAAGCTCCTTTTGCTTACGGACGAACACTTCCAATAATAGAAGGCCGTCTCTATCGTTCACAGATGATGAAGTCATGAGTTTGATACTTCCCAAAACCTTCCTGGACACAAATCTACGCCACCTCACACTTCTCGGCGTTGGGCTTCCAAAAGGATTGCGATTTCTCCCAACACACACTCTCGTCACACTCGCTCTCACGAAAATTCGAGGTTCTGATTACTTTCCCTCGAGGCAATTAGTGGCGTGTCTTCGTTTGCACCGGTTTCTCCATCCCCATACCCCGTCCCAGTGCAGAGAGGGAACTGTTAGGTAAAAGGGGACCGCTGCCCAACCTGAAACACCTCGCGTTCCAGGGCGTTAGTGCATAATTAGAACGTCTTATCGCTCAAATAGGGCCCCTCTTCTGGAGCGACTCGACATTACGTTATTCAATCAAATCTCGCTTTACTACACCTGTCCCACTGCGCCAATATAGCGGAAGGGCTCGCTGTTTGGTGTGGGGGAGCTCAGGCTCAAATTTTACAAACGAACGACGTCGACCGAATGGCGGAATGGTGAGACATCCGTGAGATCGATGACGCAATGTGGCATCTCCTCGTGGCATTCTTCAAGGTGAAGAAAGCCTCATCTTTGCGCCGCTTTCCTGCGGGAGATTTCTCGTGCGTGGCAGGTGGACGATGTAGGGTCAGACCCGGGATTGCTACTACCCTATCTGCAGGTAATCGTGGGAGAGATCCATGAGGGCCCTACGCACAACTTGTTTGATTCGTTCGTCCACGCTCATCGAATCGCGGGTCTCTCGGTGCGCTTCCCATAATCTCCATTGGATGTGCTTAAGGGGTAGAGCACCGGAGATCGCGGCGTACAGGAGGACTCCCGGTTGCGAGAAATACGGAGGTATGCTCACCTAGTTACAGTTCTGAGGCTTGGCCGGACCAAGATCGACTTGCGGGTAGTGTTATCCATGCCTGACCTGGGCTTGGCTTTTTGCCAGTGGGCGCTTGGGCTTTCCAAGTGTTCAGGCCAGGCCATGGGCCCTAAAAGCCATGAGCCAAGCCCGAGCCCAGCGCTTGAGCGCTTGAGCCATGGCCTAATGTTGAAAACCATTTCATGCCTTTGTTCCCGCGTTCTGGCTCTATTCCGTTGCTGCCTCGCTCAAAGCCTCGGTTTAAGTCTCGCGTTCCGTGCCCCCTCACCTTCCTTGTGCCACGGTTTCCTCAACCTCTTCTGCCTACTCCCCCCTCCACTGTTAGTTACAGACTCGGCCTTACATACTGATACTGATTGCATATGCTTAATTTAAGGATTGTCAATCAGGGAAAACCTCTCGGAATAATCACGGAATATTTGGCGATAATTGATAATAACTTGGCGCTAAGGCTATATGTAACAATTTCAATATCTCTCTCTCAAATTATCCCAAGTTATCAAAGTAAGTTTTTCCTGGTGGAGCTTGTCGCCAATACAGCGGCAGCTTCGCTATCTTTTCCCCATCCTTAACGTGTGTGACTCTCGCAGGAGCAGTCCGGTCTTAGATAGCACCCTGAGACTCGAAAACACTCTTACGTAGCTCTCGTCTTCACTTCGCTTTCTTCGCCCGCCTCTGTCCGAGTCTTCATCCTTGCGACCACGCTATTACTCGATGTCAGTTCGGGCTCCCACACCCTCCACAGTAGCCGATGTGTGTTGCCTTCACATTCCCGCGTTCCTGTTCACGCCTCTTGCTGACCTGCCCGCTCCCCTTGCTGTGTGTTTGAGTTTTAACAGAGGCGACACCTCACATCCGGAATTGGGGGGGGGGCTTCTCCGCTAGCAGGTAAACCGTAGTCGGGAGATGACGACACACCCCGTGTTACTGTGTTATAAACAGGACCTGCGGCGGCCATGACGGAGGGATGAGTCGTTACGAGACTGATGACATGACTGACTGGCCCATTGGCAGGCGCGCATGCCTGCAATGCTCAAGTTTACATAACCAAACGGACAACGGACATAAGTTGAGCGTTGCCATGCCCAGCGCGGATTTTTTTTTTTTTCATTTTTGTGCGCCTCAGGGAAGAGTACCCTATGTAGCACTACACTTTCAATGTACTACGCACCCATGTCTCTCTGCATTCAATGGCCTTGCTTTCTATCTTATGACTCCCCCATCCCCGGGCAGGGATGGCATAGCTTCTTGTCAAGCATTGAGGTTGACAGGGTGTCCTTGACGCCAAGGTGTGAGGTGTGATCTCGATGTTCTTGGGTTGGAGCTGGTTGGCCGCTACCTACGTCATCCGCCTTCCTCTTCGTATCTTGAATGAACCTAGGTTGATGGTTCGGCAAGTTGTGGAGTTTTGAGGTCGTGATTTGCTTGTGTGCTTAGGCTGGTGGTTGTGCTCGGTGTTGTCTGTTGGACACGTGCGTCCCTCCTTGGTCTCCTACTCCTTCCGTTACACCTCTCCACTTCCCGTCCTTTGTCAATCTTCCCGTCTCATGAATAAATGTCACTACTTGGGTTATGGTTTCAGGGTTTGAGATCAGTTTTGTGAAGTCTTTGTCCGTTTTTCTGCGCTTTTTGATGAGCGCCCATCTTTCGTGTGCATATGCTGGGCAGTCGAGCATAAAGTGCTGCGCGCTTTTGTTGTGGTGTCCGCAAGCTGGACAGCTTGCACTGTCCGATCTTTTGAACCTATGTAAGTATGCGTTCAGCGGGAAGTGGCCCACTCTCAGCTGGTATATCCAGCTGGTGCCTTTCCTAGTAAGTTTTAGATCGCTAATCAGTTTTAAGAATTTGACGGATGGAATAGTGATGTCACGAGGTCTTATATTCATATCTCCCTTAGAAAAAGGATTAATAACCCCTACCCAGGGTGCCATTGAGCTGAGATGTAAAAGCCTCCGAGTTACTTTATCATAGCTGCAACATGACACTTAAAAACACCGATGCAGCATCTCCTAACGCCCGGCGATTAACAGGCAATCAACCAGAGTCGCAACCGGGAAACAAGCCGGCCATGGCCACTACAGACATGTCGTCCGTTGGACCAAGGAGCCAACCCGTCCCTACGCGCGCATTCACGACCAGAAGACTGGAAGATGAAATTGCACTTAGCTTCTCTGACCCGCGAGGTGTCCGTTACCACGGGAGTTGATAAGGAGTGTGTGGCTGTTGTCCCTACAGTAGCCGCTACTGGAGATGATGCTTGAGGTAGTGTACTGGTACTAGGACCAGACGCTCTAGCTTCTGCTCTTTGGCGCATTATAACTGACCGGGACGAAGCACTTGGACCCGCTTCTTCTTCAGATCCAACATTGCACGTGTGCCTCTTCCTTAAACCACGAGTGGCAAAAGTAGTGTGGCACTTGCCGCAGGTCTTTCGAGCCTGCATACGCCGGGAAGGGTTTGATTCGGACTTTGCGTCCTGAATAGCCACTCGCCGACATTCACGCTTAGCAGCGCGGGCATTCTTACGAGCAAGTCTCTTCTTCTCTTGCTGCGCCGAGTTATGTTTCGTCTCACCTGCACTAAGTGTGAAGAATGAAACATCATTCCTGACGGAGAGAATTTCGAGAACAAAAACAAAAAAAGTGCGTTTTACCATGTTCCTTAGGTGTGAACCTAAATCCGTTCCACCAGCGACAGTCCAAATCGCGCGGGCCATCATCGTGTTATGGAAGTCCTTATCTAGGACAACCCACGTGTAGGAACCGCATTCGTCCTTGGACGCCAGCGTGATGTGGTCGAGAATCGCCTCCCTTTTCATGAACAGGCGGCGACGGAAGATGTTCAAAATGTCAAAAACTGAAAGGTCAAGAACGTCAGGCACCGAGCTGCTATGTAAAGCCGGTGGTTGCACATCAGTAGGGTTAGCTGCACCGACCTGAGGCGGATTCGCTGCGCGCTGCTTCTGGCACCTGCACCTGTTGACGTCAATGAAAGGGCACGAAGCACATAAGTGCTTACAAGATGCCCCACCGTGACGGCCACAAAAGCGCATCCTAACAGTCCTATCGTCATCAAAATCGTTGAGATCCACGGTGCAGTTCTCGAGACAAAGCTCAAGATCATTACCATGGAAAGCACAACGGTAAGTGCCCCACTTCACACTGCCAACACCAGCTACCTCGACGAATCGCTCCGTATTGTCCAAAGGATTGGACTCAGGGGATTGAGGAGGGGCAAAAGCGTCGGACTGTGGGGAAGGGGCGGGACCAGTTGCTCCTAGGGACCTGCTACCCCGAACGTTAGTGGAGACAATACCGACTTCCCTAGAAGGAGAAGAGGGGGGGCTCATAGCGAGGGGGGCGTGAGCGGGCACCAGAGAGGCAATAAAGGTAGAAGAAGATGACATAATGCGAAGAAGAACCCCCAGCGCGGATTGCTGTAGTGGTTCTATCTCGCTGTCAACACAAGTAGTCCAACTATGCCCACGCACGAAATTAGAAGGATTCATGATGCGGGTTTCATTTCTCCGGCAACCCAGATATTACTTGGGTGGTGAAGATCTTTCCTATGTATTAGTGGGATCCACATCGGGAGTTCACCGTTACTACCACATCTCGTCGTTGATCTTGGAGTCGGCAGTGAGCTCTACATGTCTGTTAGTTTCCTTCCTGTCGTTGCATACATACATACGAATTGGTCCTTGTCCTGACGGGACAATGCGCTGGCCACCTGGCGAGTATGTCACAGACTCGATTAGATCCATGTGTCTAGTAAATGGGGGCGCCACTGTCTCTCCCGTTGTGACGCTCCACGCACGAATTGTTCGATCATTCGAGCACGAGACGATGCGCTGGCCATCTGGCGAGAATGTCCAGTAAATGGGCCGGCCTCTGTCTCTCCTGTCGTGGTGTTCCACACACGGGTCATTCGACCGTGCGAGCCTGAGCCGATGCGCTGGCCATCTGGTGAGAATCCCACAGATGTGACCGGCCCGGGCACGTCTGTGGGATTCTAGCCAGATGGCCAGGCCGAATCCATGTGTCCAGTAAATGGGACTGCCACATTCTCTCCCGTTGTAGCGTTCCACACACAAACCATTTCGTCGTCCGAGCCTGAGACGATGCGCTGACTATCTGGTGAGAGTGCAACGGAATGGACCTTGTCCCCAACGTTTGAAATCACCAACTTCAATGATGGCCAGTGAGACAACTGCCCACGTTCCACGCGTACGATTCGAAGAAATATGCTGAAATAATGTGCAGAGATAACACAACGAATCAGCGTCAATGGTAGAGCAGAGGGATATACATGTGAGATCGCCATGGCACTCTCGATATATCGTACAAACACGGAGGCATCATTGACGAACGACCCGGAATTCGCTAGCTGCGCCTGAGAAACCTGTTGCGCGTAGCTATTAATTGTTTACCTTCCTCGTTGAATCAATCATTACTCACACCTTGACCAGAGGCTAACCACACATTCCGAGCTAAGCACGCTGCCGAAGCAAGACCCACATCGCTTATCAAGTTAAGGGCCCTCCAACCAAAAGAGGGGTTGCTTCTCGAAGAAAGTTCGCAGTTTTCCAAATAGATCGGTTTCGAAGTCAGTATATTCCAGATGGTCGTTCCAGAAACGACAGACATACAAGAGTGCAGGTGGATGTGTTTATCAACGCGGGAGTTAAGGTCTTCGGCGTCTTTGTTAGCAAGAACAATCACCGCTCTTCTCTTTATTTGAGGAAATTGCGGAACGACGTATGGAGAAGAACAACGGGAAGGCTTTCATCGGATGGATTGACACTAGTCAACGAGCCAAGGCGACGGGGCAGCGTAACAATGGCATCACCGTCGTCGTCGTAGGGGACGAATTGTCGCAGAGCGGTTAGGGAGCGGATAGTGAATGGTTCAATTGCGGCAAGGAGTTGTTCCACGACATTGCAGAATAGATGCGGTGCTTCTCGGTCTACGTAGTATCCTCCAAGGGTTTCTTTATAAAGCCCATCCAAAGGGTCTTGTGCATCGCGACTTGCGCTGCGTTTTAGAAGATGGCTTGTAACCTTGTTCTTGCTATAACCAAAGCGCCTGGGAGGATCTAGAATAAATTGACTAGCAACCACCGCCCACTGAAATAACCCTCTGCCTTTATTGCCAGTGCGTCGCCATAAATTCTGAACTCATCTCCCGAAGAAATGCGAGGATATCGTCATGGGTTTTAGCAACCAGATCGTAATCGTTCATGTGTTTGATCCTAGCTGATGGCGCCCCAATGAGTGCGGACTTCAAGCCATCCTTCGGTCTTGAGGTCGAGCCTGATAAGATTTTTAGCAAGAAATGTGTGCAAATCGATCCTACCAGTTGCGTCTCCACTCTCGTCTAGGGCGTCGATCACGACAAGAATAGGACCGACGGTGTGCAGACCCTAAGTGGCTACAGGATAAGGGGATTTAAACAGGTACCGTAATCGCGGGTGCCAGTTCGAAGAAAGGAGTTGTCCTTTACGACCCTTCCAACCCCGGTCTTAAACGAAGGATAGCGGTCGAAGAGATCGCGAGCCAGAGTTGTGAAGAGGTAGTAAGCCCCTCGTTTGGGTGGTTCCTTCCGCAAAAAGATAAAGGACGATCATGATGTAAGACGGCGCGTTTCATCGAAGCGACGTGCGATCGCATGCGCAATGGATGACCTTCCCGTGCCTGCTTGCCCGAAAAGAACGAGAGTACGCTCAGAAGAGGGGTCGTTCACCCAATTGACGATGAAGTCCAGGAAGGCTGTACGTGTACCCGTAAGACAACCCTTCTCAGGGGTCAAGCGCGAGCCTGTCCCATATAAGATTTCTCTGATCTTTGCACCTAGTCCTATACGGTTATTAGTCGACTACCCACAAACCTACAAATCATCAGGACTACTTACCGGCGTCTAAAACTTGGCTTGACACCCATTCGAGCTGAGTAGATATCCCGTCCACCTTGGCCGAAAGTATTCCCACGCCGTCTAGAATTTGGAACGCAACGCAGTTATCTGCGTGATGATGGCCGCCTGATCCAAGAAAGCTCTCCGATGTTCGACGGGGACGGCGGACAAGTGCTCAATATCTTTAGCGACACCTCCGCCCATATTTTGAACGTCCTCTTCCCTAAAAATCACACGTTTACAACTGCCAATGGAGAAGACGAAGACGACATACAGAATTTTGAGTCCTTTGCATACGATTGGATAAAGTCACCGCAATTACAGACGCCCTACAACATGAGAGTAAAAATTTTGGCCTGCACGGAGTCGAGCTTGATGGATTCCAAAGTGTCTTCGTGACACGCAAAGTCAAATCGTGCATGGCTTTAAGCAGGGTTAGGACGTTGTCGTCACGATGATACTGTTCTAGAAGTGTCTGGCATCCGAATAAACCTAGCATAAGCGTTTCCCTTCCGACAATAACGCAAACAGATGCACCTCGGGGATGGCCGAAACCAAGTCATATGCCACCTTTGCAAACCGATGGAGCTGAAAGCGAAAGTCAGCTTTGTCGAGGAGAGGCAAAATAGATAATACACGCACTTCTGCAATTTGGCTGACAATGTCCATCAACCACTTAATTCTACTAATAGCCCCTTTTCATGTATTGACTCCGTCAATCGACTTATTAACTTCGTCGGGGCGACGGAGAGTAATCAGAGCCTTCTCGATAGGCGACGTCTCGGCTTGGCCATGTGCCATAGAATTGCCGGCCTCAACGGAAGGGGGGTCTGGCGAGGGTAAAAGAGGTTCAAGAAAAGAGGATTGAACGGACCCCCCGGAGTTTGGTGCCTAAGTAGTTTCTTCAGTGGGGGTATCGTCCACTTTGGTTGGTATTTTGGGGGATTTGCTGGGAAAGATTGGAGAGGGCACGTTCACTGACACGGTGACCGTTAAGTAGAGCGTGACGGGCCGCGCCTATTGTGCAGCTTCACCACCGCCATTACTGAGAACGAACGGGACATCTGTGCGCGAGACGTTCAGTTAGTTGAACGGACTGGAAATTCAACCGAAGACGGACGGCTTTGGGACACCACGGGTATTGGTGTCATATGCGTTCCGATAAGGACATTGGGGCGTGCCCATCGCTTCGCATACAGACGGAGTATAAGATGTGAAGATCGTTTTGTAGCACCGAGGAGAATCTTTTACCGAATTTTTAAAAAAAAATTTGAAAAAGGAAAGTCATACAAGGCTCCAAGTCGTCTGTCCGTTGACCCGAACGCCTTTCATCTTCATCATTTGCAGCACCATTGATGACAATTACAAAGAACTGCCTCCCCACGCCAAACTGTTTCTTGATATGGTGTTGGGCCTCATCACTGCGCTATCACTGCCACATCGCCCCCTTCTTTCTAGTCTTTTATTTGTGTGGAGTAAATACAGGCAAATAACACGCAAACAACGCGTGCGATATTGTCCTACTTACTGTATACTGTACAGTAAGTTGCCCCGCTGCCTCCGAAAGGGCACCCGCGGCGCGTGGACATCTTTCAATGGTCTCGCTAGCAATCTTCTCTGCGAGGCTACAAGCTACCTACTCTCAGGATATAACCCATTCTCTCCCCCAGACGCTGACAGTCCCTCCGAACCAAAATAACCTTAAACCAGCAACCTCTTCTGCTGGCCCTTTGATGTGATCTGTCTCTCACCAGGGATTTTGAGTTCATTAATAGTACTCGCGGAAAATTCTTTGGCATCGCTCCCGTCCCCTCTCGTTTCGTCAAGTCATTCCCTAGCTAGGTTCTCGCGACTCGCTGGCACCCGCGGGTCAGTCTGGGGAGTTGTCTGAGGCATCCTAAGACACAGCCGCAGAGCTCTCGCCTGCCAAAGGACAGGGGATCTTCCCCTTCCTCTCCAGTCGTCGAGATGGCATCGTTAATCACGGCGCCGCTGCGGAGCGTGAAGGTCTAATGAAAGAGTAAAAGCAAGGCACTCGCGGTCGATGTCGATGACCAGAGACACGACGAGTGCGCTCGTGCGCGGCGTGCCGAAGCGCTGGGACGACAAGGCACCAAAGCGTGTGATGTACGATGGTGTCGTGTGTCGGAGCGATGCCTACATGGGGCACAAGACTCTGAAGTAGCAGCAAGATCCGTAGTCACGAGCAGATGCCGAGCCCAAGGCCAAGTCAGCTGTGAGAGGAGGACGCGGCGTCGTTGCGCCTCTGCAAAGTATACGCAACCACGAACGGACGCCGAGTTCACACGCCGCTCAAAGGAGGTACTTGTTCACCTTGGAATTGAGTCAGTCTTCCCTTCCGTTTTTTTTTTTGGCGCTGCTGATCGCCGTTTTCTAAATTCAAGGTCACGAGCAGCACGAGCGCTAGTGGGTACCTGGCACCTTCGGACGACTTGCATCGCACAGTATGCTCCTTTTATGCAGCACATACCTGCGTCCACACTCACGCGAAACAGGTGGGTGATTTGATAAAGCAAGTTGTCGTAGAATTCCCCCAACGTTCTCTCTGTCCTCAAAGGAAAAGGACTCGGACGAGAACAGTTTACGCAAGTGCTAAGTTTGACGGTCCTGGATCGTGGAATTCCACCTGAACGGAGTCGAGTCTCGTGAGCCAGAACGAGTGGAGCGAACTATTAGCTGAGAGAAGGGCTGTCTGGAGCACTGTATGACGCCGCCTTTGGGTAGTTAGAACACAAATACCTTGGCACACTCTATGGAGTTTCGCTCACCGCTACCCTCTTCGTTGAATGTGAAACCAAGTCCGTCACGAGAATTTCTATTGATCACCTTCTGGTACGTGCATTTGTCGATGTACTCTAGGACTGTCTATTCGAGGTATTAAGCTATATCATGAGCTGCAAGGATAGATATACAGCATGGATTTGTACCAGTGCCGAATGAGGACATCGAGGAGATGAAAGAGGCGGAAACTGAGGTGAGCGAGGCAACAACACAGCAGCAACGCTCGGTGACCCTAGGCCTCCTAAATGGGGCCGTAAAGCAAGCGTCCTGAGGTCAAATGGTATAGTGAACTTCGGACTTTAAATCTTACCCACTGCCCCACAGCATATTCCCATCTTCTAGGCGACCCAAGTCGACGACTTCTAGCTAATTTTCCCCCGTGGGTGCTCTCTTCCGCGCTCCATCCACGTCTGTGATTGACGAGCACTGGTACAAGCCGCATAAGGTCTATGCTCCATACTTAATGAAAGGGAATTTCTTTGTGTATTTAGAAACCTGCCTGGGAGTGGTATTGGTCTGTAGGCAGTATAAATGTGTTATACGAGTTTGACTGGGCCTGAGATGTGAAAATCGGGTCCTCAAAGGAGTTTCCAGATAAGGAAAAACCGCCAGACTCTTGCTCCCACTTTTCAGCCACAGCGACCAACACATTCAACATCGTCCTCGCCCACACCCCAGCCAGCGGCCAGGTCGTCCCATACTTAATCGTGCTTAATTATCCCATTCGCAAGTACCAGAATCAGCCCGGTGCACCCCCTACAAAGAGCTGACAGTTGCGGAGTCAGCGGGTGTTGAATCCTAAATAGGCTCTCAGTCATTTCGCCCTCCACCCGTAAATCTTCCTGCTCGGTGAGCCAACTTTGTTCTCAAACTTTACTTTTGATTTCGATTGGTGGCTGATCGCTTACTCGCTCCCACTCGTCTCCTTACGCATTCTTGCAATATCTCTATCGTACCTCATCTCATCGTAATGTAGTAACCAGCTTCCATGTCCTCGCCCCCCGACTCCCATAGCAACGGCCAAGGTTCCTCTACGACATGGACAGAACCTCCTTGGTCGGGTTGGATAGAAACTACCGGTGATGCTCTACTCATCCTCGAGGCCGCACGCCGCGGCTTGATCCCACGCGTCACCCGGCGCCTCGTCGACTCCGAACGCAAGATGATAACCTCCGGTTCTGTTTTTGTCTTTGACGAAGACGAAAGCGGCATCAAACGTTGGACGGATGGGTTCTTTTGGAGTCCCAGCAGGATACTTGGAAACTTCCTCCTTTACCGCGAGACGGAGAAACGTGGCGCGGGCCATAGGGGTGCTCGCAACGACGCCGAACAGGGCGTTGACCAGTCAAGCATAGACGGACCAAAATCCGAAGGCCAGACGCTCAGCCGCCCACGCGGAGAGACCACTCGGTTAGGGATTGACAGACAGCGCGAGCGGAGCCTGGTGGGCAGTCTGACGAACAGCTATAAATTCAAGAACGGGGGCATGATGAAAAAGGTCCGTTCGATTTTTTGATTTTGAACGGACTCCCCTACTTGTTATTATTTGTTTTCCTTCCTCGCTACTGGCCGCTCTATTGCGCATTCCCCCCGCCCACATCATCCTGGGGTTGCGCCTTCTCTGGGGCATGGTCAACAAACGTCATCAGTCCAGGCCTCGGGACGTTAGATCCCTTTGGACAACCTTGGCCGAGTCTGGTGATGTTTCTCCTGACGTAAAGTGGAGCGTTTTGACCCCGGAGAGACATTTGACCGTGCAAGGCGCCCACTATGAATTGCTTCTTTTCTACTATTTTGTTGACGCCATTCTTTATACGGAAACTGATACTCCTACATAGACGTTTTCCTTGACCATCAGTGGCGTCTCCCAACATTTGATATCATATTACAAGATCGAGGACGTCGAACAGGGCCGACTTCGCACCGCATCATCCTACCCCGAGCTCGCCTCCCTCGACATCAGTCCTGAATACCTGGAAAAGACCCATTTCCGGAATCCACCCAAAGTTGAAATCGGCGTCGATGGCGTTCCCCGGTACCGCGGAGAGGCTGACGATGTCGAACCCTCGCCTCATGTACTCAACTCGGCACTGGCGGTCGGGATGCCGCTGCTCAGTGAGCCTCTGGAAGTAGGCGCAGTCATCGCTGCGAACGCCGCAAACGCGGGCAAGCGTAACAAGCGATACGACCCCTACGCGGCCCCCAAGAGCAAACGCAGGTCAAAGGGCTCCACGACAAGCACGAGTACTCCGACGTCACCTACAGACAGCAGCAGCTCCCCTTACCCCGTAGTTCCGACCGGCTTTGCCGACCCGAATATGGCTATGCTGCAGCACGCACACTATGCGGCCACTTACGGACTCGCGCCGGCTTATTCTTATCCCCTTGGCCTCTCCCTACCAGCACCGCCAGGCATGTACCCCGGCGCCATGTTTCCAACTGGGCCTCCGCCATCTGGTGGTAACCAACCAGCGGGTTCTCCTGGCTCGCCACTACCCGCTCAAGGGTCGCCACAAGGAATGGTTCCCTATCACGCGTACTCCCCTACCGCGGCACACTCACTGCCACCCGCTGGTGATGGCTCTCCAATGCAAGCGCAGGCTCAGCAGGCGTATTACCAGTTCTACCCACCTCCCCCACCGCCCGGTTATCCGTCGTATTGGTCGCCGTATCACCCGGGGACTACGACGACTACCAGCTATCCGCCCTCCACGCAGACCGGTTCTCCTACTTCTCCCGTCAGCGCTAGCACGGTTGCATCCGGCGTCGAGACGCAGATTAAGACGGGAGAAGAGAGCGAGGACGGTTTGGCGACATAGAGAAGAAAGAATTATTACTTACAGTCCGTCTGTGGTGCTGCTATCATAGTTCGTTCGTGTGCATCTGTATACCGTGCGTATTGTACTTGTGTTTCTTTTTTTTTTCATCCTATGCTGTGTTTAGTGCTCGCTCTCCCTTTTTTTTTTCCACTTTCCACTTTCCACTTTTGGATCTCTCTCAAGTATGCATCTGTCGTTGTCGTCATCGCTCCCCGTCTCTTGATTCTGAGCTCGCATGTACAGCTGCCGTCATAATTTCCATCGGTACTATAGAATTTAGTGCGTACTTATACTTTACCTCAAAGGGGCCCCTCTATACAGAAATGAATAACACGTATTTCATCAATTGAAGGCGGGCAATAAATATTCTCGCTTCTCCCCACCGTGATTCCATCGAGCGCAGGTGCAGTCAACACCAACAGCGATACAAGTACCAAAGACATTCATGAATAACACACACTCGGGCATGCTACACTTTTTTTCTTTTACAGTACAGTAGGAAAAATACTACGAAGAGGGTTTTGCATTCGAGTCCGCAACTGGAGAGGCTACTAGTCCATGTCAACGCCATCATCGTACGATGATTTCTCCAGTTCCACGTTTCTGATCGTTTCTCTGATGAATACCAGTCGCATACAATTAACGCCTACTTACCCTCTCTTCGATCAATTCATCATACAAGCGCTCGCGAATTAGGCCCAACCAACGAGGGTCGACAAACGGCGGTGTAGATGGTAACGTCAAGATCCGCTGGAAGGTCCTCCCTCAGAGTTGGGTCGTATCGCAACGCTTCTGTGTCTTCCTCGTCACTTGTGACGAAGACATGGCACCACCGGCGTGCTTCGCCAAATAGGACCGGAAGTTGTGCGCGGATCTGCTCGAAGCTGCTTAGTGTTGCGCTGTGCTTGCGAGAGACGGTCACCTGGACTGTGGTGACGACTTTGTCACTGCGGACAATGGCATCAACGGCAGCACGTGTCTGGGGGACGGGACTCAGAAGTAAACAGAATGGAGTGGGCGGCGGTGTGTTCGTGTCCCGTATTGAGCCCAAGTCGGTAAAAGGGATCGACCGTTCCTTGGGGGCACACGGGGATTTCAAGTGTGGGCGCACTGGCTATAGCGGTAGTGCAGGGGATGGGCGTCGAGAGCGGATGAGCGGACAACCACGCAAGAAACATAATTCTTCAGTATGTAGCCGCGGGCGGACGACCCGAACGACTTGTCCAGCTTCGGTGATTTGTAAAATGCGATCCGCTTGGTGAGGCCTTCAGGATCAATTCGTCGATTGGCCTTGTGTCCACTTGGGCAATTGGGATTAGTCTACCTGTGATAGAGTTATTCTTGGGTCGAATGGAGAAAAAGGTGGGTCAGGGAATTGTAACCTGTCTAATTCTCTTCGAGTAGCACGGAAAAATCCACGCGCGGCAGCATTAACATGTGGTTGTGAATGCCCTCCAGAGAGTGCTGCTGTGAGAACCAAACGCAGTTGTGTGAAAAAGGGCCCTATATATTGTAAAATGCGGAGGAATTCGCTGAGATTGAGACCATATTTCTGTTAGAAAAAGCTTAGCATGAAAGAAGTGTGTGTGCAAAAGTCAAGTCGGACTAACCCGAGAGCTTTTGTGAGTCTCATCATAAGAAAAGTGGACCATCACATACACACTCACTCGATGCTTCTCATGCCAGTCCTTTAAGCGGTCCAAACTCCAAAGACAGAGAGGTCGTCTGAATGACTCGGGCATTTCTGTCCTGCCCTGCAACCAGAAATGCGTTACGTGCAGTCCTGGATTTTTTGTTGGCACCAGTGAGAACCAGGGTCCCTTCAGGGATACTAGCCTCCTCGTAATCCTTTCCAGAGTAAATCCGGACATTGTCTCGAAAGAGTGCAAAGTGGTTTGTTACTTGAAATGTAGTGGGCTTTTTGTCGCTCAGTTTACGAAGCAGGAGATAACATATAAAGCTAGATTTCCCTAGATTGGTGTTGAAGGGATGATTATTAGCAAAGTGGCCACTATTAGAAGATAGCACGCACCAATTCCTGGCTGTCCGATTACAATTACATTGGGCTTACCACTTGTTAGTGACCCCAACTCCAATGACTCAAATACAGTAGTGTACTCTTGATGGAATAAAAGGACATCTAATTGATAATCCAGGCACCATAATCGCAGGCGTTTAACTTCCGCTACGAATAGATATCCCAACTTGCTTTCGTCACCCAAAAGAAACGACTTGAGTATTCCTTGTTGGGAACTTCCCCACAAGATACGGCGCAGGTTCTGAATAGCAGCTAGAAGCTGCGGACTGGGCGGACTGGCTACTGGTGTGCACGAAAAGGTGTCAGAGACCACAGCTGTGCTAGCAAACCGAACTCACGCCTTGAGCTGAGGTCGCCTCACACATATGTGAAGGTGACGTGGGCAGTAACGGTATCCTGAGCGTTGGGCTCGAAACTGACCTATTTTCGCTCGTAGGTCAACTACTCCGAGTCCACGCGTTCCCGCACCTCGTGCATCCGAGTTCCCTTGTCCAACAGCACCCGACATCCGCTTCGCCATCCTCTGAAGCTGTCAAGACGCCTCACACCCTCGATCACCTCGGGCACGGGGATCTTTCGTATCTGTGCACGCGTCGTCCCTTATCTCGGCCTCGGTCTCTCAGCGTCAACATTCGGTCTTATGTTTCGCTTTCACTCGTACCTTGCCCTTTTCGTTTAGCGTCTTGTTTTGGTTTCCTCCTATGCTACCTTTCTATCTCTTTCCTTTCCTTACTTCATCCCTCTCACCTAATGGCTCGTTTAGATACAATCCTTTGTATTCAAACAGACTCATTTCGTGCTGAATGAAGAGCGCTAGTGTCGTCCCAAAATTTCCCCCTTTAACATCTTGGACTTGGTTTGGTTCCGCCAGATGGCTGCCGGGGTAGTGGAGTACTTTCCCTTAATCTTCGCGTCATAGGCACCACCTTTCGCTTTTCGCTATAGTGGATATCCTGCATAGTCATTATCAAAAGTTCTTGGTCGACCCGAATTCGCTTGCTAACCTCGACCAAGGTGCTGACTGTCTCACCCCTTGGAGAATGAAAACTCGCGATGACCTTGATGAGCAAGTGCAAGGTCACGTTCCTATAGTGTTTGTCTAAGAACATTTAGTGCGATATGCGATGCGAGTCGTGAAACTGGTTCGCTTCTAGTAGAGATCCTATGCGTTGCAAGTACAGGTGCCGTCGTGTGGAGACCATCGATCTCCGCCAAAACCCGCTGACGGTTCGTACCCCCTCAATCCGAGAGCCCACTCAGTTTTCAATCTTGCCGCCGCCGATGCCCACGCGCCCGTCAGATCCCGGATGGGATAGTACGACGCCGAAATCGCACGCTTGACGTGGTGAACGAAGGTCGCACTCATCCCAGCGCCGCCGCCGCGGTTGTGAATGAGCTAGCCAGGACTGGGTCCATCCTTGTCTCCGGCGGAGGAGACATCGCAGGACCATTCTGTGAGCGAGGACGAAGGCGAGGACAAGGGCAAAGCGTCCTTTGGCCCATCCGGGATGAGCTATAGTCGTGACAAGTGGCGGGTCGAATTAGCTATACGCACGCGCCAAATAGAGACAGTTTTATTGTAATGAAAAACAGGGTTGGGACTTTGTTGGAACACCAGTTGCCGATATTCTCTAGTTGCGCTTCCAAAATTGTAAAGACTCGGCGAAGTGCTAAAGAATACTACTCGAACTCAAATGATGTTTTGGGCTTGGTTTTGGGTAGTACGTGAATTTTTGGATCGCCGCAAGCTGTCTGGGTCACCCATACGTACTGTAGAAGCCCTATGAAAGCAGTTCATTCTCAACGGGAAGGATACCCTGATCCGTATGCCCAAGCGTATGCCAGTATATGTACTGTATGCCACTGGTCACGGTCTTGTGTTTTTGCAAGATGTCGGAACGGACCGTGGTTCAATCTTAGTCAGCGAACATACTATTTTTGGTGGACGCGCCTGGAGAGTACGGCCCGGGTAACTGAGGCGACTACCTTTCTGATTTACAAGCAGTCTGGTATGTTTCAATATATCAATTCACTCCGGCACCCCACACGAACTCCTGCATAGGACCTACCTCCAACCCCCAACCCCCCCCCAAAAAAAAAAAAAAAAAGGGATGCCCCATGAGATTCACCACTACCAACACGCTCAACAATGTGATACTCTTCAGCTATTCAACGTTCAACTACTATCGAGTGGATGATGAGAACGCTTGGAATGTCCGACTAGGGTGGTGCAAGATTTCTCATGTTTGTCGAAGATGGCGCCACCTCGCACACTCCTTGGCATTTCACCTGGGTATCCATATTCTATGCACTGTCACCAATGGCACCCCTCGCTGGACACGTTAGATCATTTACTGTCCCTTCCGCTCTTCATCGATTATCAGGATACAACTGCGACCATACGTCGGCAAGATGAGTTGACAACGCAGTGTACACGCTCCTGCTGTGGGGTCCCATAAGCAATACAACTACAACCATAAGTCGGCAAGACGAGTTTTTTTTTTTTTTCTAGCAATACGCTACGCGCTCCTGTTGTGGGATCGCGTACGCTGCATGAACCTCCACCTCTCGCCCTCGATTTTGCATAAGTCTCTTATGCTCATGGACGAACCCTTCTCCATGCTGGAATACCTCTCTCTATCGTTTACGACTAAAGAGGACACAACCTTGCTGGGCCTTCCGAAGACATTTCTTGCCCCAAACCTACGCCACCTCACGCTGATCGGCATCCATCTCTCAAAAAGATTACGATTGCTCTCCTCCACTATCTCCCTCGTCACACTCGTGCTCACGAACATCCGAGCTTCTGGTCACTTTCCCCCGAGGCCATTAGTGGCACATCTTTGGTCCCTTCCCCAGCTCGAGAAATTGACCATCGGGTTTTCCATCCCCATACCCCGTACCAGCGCAGAAAAGGAGCTGTTAGGTAAACGGGGAATCCCTGTGACGCTTCCCAACCTGAAACGCCTTTGGTTCCAAGGCGTTAGCGCATATTTGGAATGCCTTATCGCTCAAATTAGGGCCCCTCTTCTGGAGCGACTCAACATCGCTTTATTCAATCAAATCGCCTTTGTATTACCACACTTGTCCCACCTCGTCAACTCAACAGAAGCACTCAACCCCCCCACTGCGATGGTTTCCTTTGGCAATGAGGTCTCCATAATCATCACGGGCCACCAGTACGGGAGACGTTTCGCTCTTCGTGTGATATGCAAGGAGTTGGACTGGCAAATCGACTGCGCAGCGCAGATCTTCTGCGCGCTTATTACCCCACTATCCGGTGTACAGAAGCTCGGGCTTGACTTTGACAGGCCGATGATGCCGACTAAATGGAAGAACGGTGGGATCAACGGCACAACGTGGCATGAACGTCTGAGGTCGTTCATCGGGGTGAACGAGCTTTGTATTTGCAGCGCACTCTCGCAGGAGCTTTCTCGTGCGCTGCAGGTGGGCGACGTAGGGTTAGACCCGGAATTGCTATCCGGCCTCCGGGAAATTGTGATCCAGTTCGATGGAGAGAAGGCGGACAATCTGTTTTGCTCGTTCATCCACGTTCTCAATGAACTATAGTGTACATGGCTTGCCATTGAGAGTATTGATGTTTTCCAGAATTGGTACGTGATGTAGATCATGATGTATCTGTGCTATTTGTGTTACAGTATTGCGTCTTTGCGACACTGGTCTGAGTCTCCTTGATGTATACAGATATGGCTTATAATCTACCTGGGCTCTCTGCACATCTTTGATGCCTACGAAGTCGCTCTGACGATGGACTGAGAGAATTGGTGTCTACATTCAGTCTTGACGAACGATTGCCATTTTTAAAAATAAAAATAAAAAACAATATTTATCCCTGGGTTGATCGCACTTTTTGGACTCGTTACAAGTTTGCTCTGGTCTCTGTTGGTACGGGAAATGGAAAGATGCTACCAATTGCACCAAACGCTCTTGACGCCCCAGATAATAGACGTCTGACCTTGGTCCTGTCAACTCCCAAGTTGGGTAACGATGCAGCTTTGTCCGATCGGCAAACGAACCTTCCCCCATGGGAACTACTATAGTAGTAGTGGAGGGCGCAAGTCCGAGGGCGGCGTCTTGTCCGTGGCCGGCACGCCCAGAGTCGTACCATCTTCAATGACCTCTTGTGTTCCTCGCGCTTCGCTCCGGGAGATTTTCGAAACATCGGTGCGTAAGGCGCAGCGGAGATGGGAGAACGGCACAAGCACAAGCACGCACGACTTTCTTACTCTTCCGAGTCTCTTTCCATCGGCTCACATGACGGCACCGAGCGAATCGCGGACTTGATGTCCACGCGCGTACATACCTGCCTCTCCGCACCCCACAGGAGGGCAAAACCGCATTTCAACTTGATTCCAACATCGGCCCGTTGGCGGTATCGACGGCTGCCCCCGCACAGTTCGGAGGTGCCCTTGCCGCGCTGTTGTGATGTGGCTCGACGTCCGGTCGTGACAAATGCTTCTTCCGAACCCCCGCACCTTATTTTCACTGCGCTCCCACCGTGATGTTGGCGCATGTGAGTACACAGGGTCCCCATTCGCTGCTCTCCTCTTGGCCCTTTTGATTACATCAAATCATGGCTGGATGGGGCCGCACGGACGTGACCTTCATCAGACCGGACGAGATGTTTGTGACGCCCCCAGGAAATGAAGGAGCAAGACGTCCGAGCGAGAGGAGCCGCCGCACGAGTACTTTCGAGAAGAGTGGAATCATAATGGCCTCCTCGATGAGTTAAAGAGGGGCTTGGAATGGGAGGGCTTTTTTTTTTTTTGAATCCATTTTTGTGCGCCTGAGGGTAGAGTACCCTATGTAGCACTACACTTTCAATAAACTACGTTCTGTGTCTCCTTCCTATGGACTTGGTTGGACGCTTCCTACGTCGTCCGCCTTCCTCTTCGTATCTTGAGTGAACCTTGGTTGGTAGGTTCGGCAAGTTGTGGAGCTGAGTGATCGTGAAGTGCTTGCGTGCTTAGGTTGGTGGTTGTGCTTGTTGTTGAGCGTTGGTCGTGCGTGTCGCTCTTTGGTATCTTCCGATGTTTCCTCTGTCTCCTCCCGTTCCTCCCCTCCTCTTCCTGTCCTTTGTAAATCTCCCCGTCTCATGAATATAGGTCACTACTTGGGCCATGGTTTCGGGGTTTGAGATCAGATTTGTGAAGTCCTTCTCCGTATTCCTGCACTTTTCAATGAGTGCCCATCGTTCATGTGCGTACGCTGGGCAGTCTAGCAAGAAATGTTGCGTGCTTTCAGTCTGATGTCCGCAGGCTGGGTAGCTTGCGCTGTCCGTCCGTTTGAATCTAAATAAGTAGGCGTTCAGCGGAAAGTGGCCCACTCTCAGCTGGTATAACCAGCTGGCGCCCTTCCTATATAGCTTTGGATCGCTAATCAGCTTTATGAATTTAATGGAGGGAATAGTGGTATCAAATCGTTTAAGTTTGACCACTCGTGGGGAGTCCTCCCAGTCTTTCTTCCATACGTCTTTAAGTGCGCTTTTGCAGTATTGTTTTGCTGCCGATTTGTTGTATCGCAGCGGTTTTTTGAGTATTCTTGGTAGGTCGGCTGTTGGTGAATTCTTCCCCTCCGCTGCTGCTTTCGCTTCTTTGTCTGCTTGTTCGTTGCCTTCTATGCCAACGTGAGCTGCGGTCCACCGTTGTTACGTGTCTACTGGCATGTGGCTCGACTTGAGCAGTTGGTAGGCGACACTACCCAAAAACGACTTAGCGATATGACGGCCTCCGCGGCACGTGATCGTAGGAGTATAACAGTAAGCCCTATTCGAGGGACAATACTGACTCAAGGATGAGAACGACAAGGCAGACTCCTACTAGGAGGAGCGCAAGACTTATCCCGATGAAGAGGGAGAAGATGGTCGAATGCAGAGTAGATTCAAGAAGACCAAGCTGCGGACTACGGCGCAGCTTGGCTAACCTTATATACATGTACACGAGGGCTTTAAAGCGCCTCTTGAATGGTAGGTAACCAATCACGTACAGTACGGTTATCATAATAGTCCGTTCGAGTCATAGATATTGTACAGTAGTAGACCAATCACATTCCTCGCCCTTATCGTACAGTACTGGGGTTATCAAGCCGTTATCTGTGAGTCACATACCACATATCACATGTCAGGAGTCTGGGGATACGAGCTACCCGGATCCCTGCGTCGTAACAACCGTAGTTTGAGCTTGTACTTTGTCGTGCCTTTGACCTTGCGGATGTGTGACGCCTGGTCTAGGCAGGTATCCGCCAAGTAATGCCCGGATCTGTTGCCCGGCGTCGCGAACGCCCCTATTTGATGAACAGCACAGGGGAAATCATACTCACAGTGGACTTAGAGACTGTGGTGAGAATATGATAGCGCAGGGAAGCAGCAGTAACAGAGAGATCTTGCAGATAAGAGCTGGAGGGGACGTCTGATACACCAGAGTGAGAACTGAATCATATTATGAGGAGGGGAAACTAACCTGATACACCAGAGTGAGAACTGGGGTATCAGTGTGTACATGGTACTCTACTTATACACTTTGAAGACAATAGCCTTTGTGCTACAATAGGAGACAAAGGGAGCGTCTTACAATAAGTGAAATACAATAAGCCCCTAATACAATAATGGGCGAAACAAAGGGAATGTACTTAGACAATAAGTACAAGGAAAAGTAAAGAACAAAGAGTATATCACAATAAGGATATAACAAAAGAGAATCCTAATGCGTACTACAATAAGCAGTCCTTGTGATACATGATGTCATAGATAAGTCCAAGATTGTAAAGATCATAATCTAATCTACATGTCCTGTATATCTAATCTAAAGCAGTCCGTTATCTGCATAAGTCCTTTGAGCCGCTAAGTGCGCACAGGTCACTTATCAACATCTCCCCGTGATCAGCAATCTGGGACTAGCACAAGCCCATGTCTACATTGTGTTGCTGCAGCAGGACACGTGCTAACGACTTGGTAAAGCCGTCTGCAACCATTTCTGCAGTAGGGGTTTTAATAAGGGTGATGGTGCCCTTTTCAATGTATTCCCTAATGACATGATGCCGTATGGCAATGTGCTTAGATCGCCTCCCAGTGACAGGGTTCTGAGCCAAATCAATGGCACCCTTGTTGTCACCATGTAGTGGGATGGGGTCGTCGACCTCATACCCAAGTTCCGCAAGGAAGCTCTGATACCAAGTGGCTTGGTTGGCCGCATCGGTCATGGCCATGTATTCAGCCTCTGTAGTGTTTTGGGCTACAGTCTTTTGCTTGCGCGAAGACCAGCTTATTGCACCATTAGCTAGTATGAACACATAACCAGAAGTGGAGTGTCTGTCGTCAACCTGGTCACCCAGACTGGAATCAGTGTAGCCATGAAGGCCATCTCCACTGGCGCCATCATAGATTAAGCGCATGTCCACAGTTCCTACTAAGTAGGACAGAACATACTGCACCAACCGTAGATGTTGGGGGGAAGGGTTTGCTGCATACTGCGCCAAACAGTGATACAGCAAAGGAAATGTCAGGTCCTAGTGCCAATCTGAACATACAGCAGACTACCAATGAGTGACTGATAGTGCATAATGTCAGAAGCAGTAGCCTGACCCTGTATATTTATGAAGGTGCTCGTCAGCACCAGCAGGTAAGGGTGTGGAGTGTGGTGTGGCATCAGCCATCCCAAAGCGTTCAAGGACCATCCTTGACATAGCCAGACTGATCTATTTCGATGCGTCTGAGGGAGTGGTTCCGCACAATGCGTATACCAAGATATGACACTATCTCCCCGAGATCTGTCATCTCATAGTGCTCAGAAAGATCTGACTTAACATGCTTGATGTTCTCCAAAGATGCACCCAAGATTGTGATGTCGTCAACATAAACGATAACAAAGAGTGGACCATCCCCCTCTCATTGAGGCAACACATAAATGCCTGCATCGGCAAACATCCAGCTTAAAGCCTAGTGCAATTAGCACTCCATGGAATTGCAAGTTCCATGCACAGGAGGCTTGTTTGAGACCATAAATCGCCTTAACCAGGCGACACACCTTCGTCTCAGAGCCAGTGACAGTGAAACCTTGTGGCTGCTCCATATAGATCTCCTCGTCGAGCATGCCATTGAGAAAAGCAGACTTGACATCCATTTGATGGATGTGCCAGTCCTCTAGCACAGCTAACGCTAGCAACATATGAAGTGACTCAAATCATGTGACTGGAGAGAAGGTTTCATCAAAATCTATGCCAGGGATCTGTGTAAATCCCTTAGCCACCAAGCGAGCTCTGTAGCGGCCATCCACCTTGAGCTTGAAGACCCATTTGGATTTTACTGCCTTATGATTAGGCGGGAGATCCACTAACTCCCATGTGCCATTCTTGGCGAGCGCATCTATCTCATATTGACACAGCCTCAGTCCACCTGTCTGCATCACCAGACTTCATAGCCTCTGCATAGATGCCAGGGTCTCTACCCACATAAGCTGCAGCTAACAGCTCTACATACCCCAGCCTTTGCCGTGTGTGGCCACATTATCTGCATTGAAATAGTGGGGATTGGGCACTGGTACACGCGCAGAACGCCTTGGTGCACTGTCCATTATCGCACAACAGCTGACTACGCTGTGCGCGGTCCTCAAAACTCCCAGGCATTTCTGGTGAGGGAGGAGGTATATGGCGCATAATGCGAGTGGCACCTTGACGATGGTGGTGGTGATGTGGGAGTGGTGTGCTCACACTTAGGTGTGGTGGGCAGGTGGGTGTGTAGGTGGTGGTGGTGGCGTGTGTGGACGCTCTTGTTTTGGGTCTAATAAATCTTCAACATCCTCCTCCTCACTACTGTGTGAGTGTGCAGGGGAGGGTGCTCACTGTGGTGGTAACGCCAGCTGGGTTAGGCACAGGCAGTCACTGGTGTGATAATATGTGGGGCCCACTTGAAGAAGTGGAAGGTGTGGGGTGTGTCTCAGCACCCTGAAGGGATGGGAAGCTACTCTCATCAAATGTCATATCCCTTGACAAACGAACGGAGCAAGTTTGACGGTCCCAAAGCCTGTAGCCCTTAGATTCAGGCTCAAACCCAATAAGTGTGACCTCAATGGCCTTCGCATCTAATTTGCGACACTTATCAGCGGGTATGTGCATGTACCCCTTGCATCTAAAGACGCATAAATGGGAAACATCTGGAACCTTGCCACAGTTCCAGAGTTCAAAAGGTGTGTGCCACTTGAGTGTACGGGTGGGAGAGTGGTTGTAGATGTGCACAGCTGCACACACTGCATGCTCCCAGAAGCCTTTAGACAAGCCAGCTGTGTGTAGCATGGTCATTGCCTTATCCATAATGGTGCGGTTAAACTGCTTGGCTTTTCCGTGCTGATGCCAGATATCAAGAGTGGTGGCAGCACTTTTGACATAAGCATTTAGGCCAATATTTGAAGCATCCAACCAGTACAGGTTGTCCTCCAAATAGCCAACAGCTACACAGCTTTTATTGACAGTAATTTTGAATGAGCCACTGTCAAAGGCCACTTCTGCACCCTTTTGTGCTAGTGCATGCGTTGATAAGAAGTGTGTTTTCACCTGTGGAAGGTGTAGCACATTATTTAAGGTGATAGGAATGCCTTGGCTCGTTGTAAAGCCGACAGAGCCCACACCAACTTGGTCTATTGTAGACTTATCTCCCAGATGCACAGCGCCTTTGCACAGGGAGTAGTCCTTGAAGTCAGACCGATGTGGTGTGATGTGGTGTGTGGCACCACTGTCCATCATCCAACGCACACGCGAGGCAGCATACAAGGCAATACCAATTGATTCATCAACCTCCTTAATGGAGGCAGTGGTTGGTACTAAGACATGACTATTGGCGGCCTTATTGCCACTGCCCTTCGCCTTTTCATCTGCTTCATCCTTCATCCTCTTCCTGCAATCAGGCTTGATGTGCCCCTTCTTATTGCAGTAGTGGCAGGTAAGACTAGAGTGCTCTTTCTTTTGCCTTTGCCACTAGCCTTAATGGGGGCAGCCTTATTGAGAGAGGAGCCAGAGGGGCCGGAGTGGTGTGCCTCCTCAGACACTATGCACACAATTATTTCAGCGTGCTTGAGTGTGGAGGGAGCACCACCGGCTAGGATTGTAGAGGCCAACACCTCATAGGAGGGTGGCAGTGTGTGAAGCAGGATGAGTGAGAATTGAGTGTCAGTGACACCCATGGAAGCATTGGAGAGTGCGACTTTGAGCTCATTGAGCTTGGCCAATTGGGAGGCCATTGGGACAGAGTCATCTAGGTGGGCTTGTGTTAACTGGATCCATAAATTAAATATGGTGGTGCTGCCCGAAGCACCAGCATAAACATCCTTCAGCTTGTCCCACTTGTCTCTAAATGTGGGATAGGCAGTGGCATCAGCCACCAAGGAGTAGACGTCTGGCTTGAGGTATAGGCGGAGGTATGCCTTGGCCCTTCTTTGAACTGAATCCCATTCATCTGGCGCACAGCCAGTGGGAGCAGTGTCGAAGGTGAACACATCCTCAGCTTCATGCAGCATAAGGATGGCCTCAATGGTGCCAGCCCATTCACTCCAGTGGGAGCCATCGAATTGACTGAGATGGATGCCAGAAGGCATGCCAAAGGTTGCTGTGTACGCATTGGAGATGCATCCAGATGGTGTGGATCCAGAGCCACCGCTTGATCCTCCTCCAGAGCCTGAAGGAGCAGTGGGTGTGGCAGGAGTTGCACCAGACATTTGGGATGGTTATCTATCGCCGAGGAGCAGTCAGCAATAGTGCTCATAATAGTTACAAGATATAGGAGGGGAATAGTTTACTGTTCCAGTCTGTGAATCTGTAAGGCCAGAATGCAGAGCGTCCTGCCTCCATGTACATGCCAGTGTTACAAGGGCTAGGCCCAGGATGGAAGCCTCTTCGCATACTAGGAGCTGGCTGCCTGCCAGGATGTGTCTAAGACACAACTCAACTAGAGTGCTGTTAAAATGCAACCTATAAAGGGCCCTTGAGTCACAGAGGACACAAGGGGACTGCAGAGGAGGATATAAGACTGTATTGATTAAAGTAAAGGAGTACTACTCACCTGCAGAGGAGGATATAAGACTAAGGGATATTTTTCTGTCCTCTGCAGGATATATCAACCTGACTAAGCTACCTAAATAAGGAAATGCCAAAAGGAGCGATGTACAGACACATAAACACACTATAGTGGACGCTTCAGCAATAAATAACATTGTGAAATGGAAAGGGAGCGATTAGGACGATCTCTGTGGATTTCTAGGCCTAGAAGCTGAGTGGTAGGTCCTAGATCTCGCAATTTGAAGTGCTGAGAGAGTTCTTGAACAATTGAGTCGATCCTGGCTCCATCTTTGCAGGCAAGCGTGATATCATTGACAAAAACAGGCATTAAGATTCTAACATCATCCCTGAGGAAGATGTAGAGCCCATGGTCAGATTGGACGCGTTCAAAGCCCATAGAACAGAGCACAGAGTGAAGGGTCTTGTTCCAGACCCTGCCTGCTTGCTTTAAGCCATAGAGCGACTTCTTTAGCTTGCAGACATGATCTGGTCTGCCCACTTCAAATCCCTCAGGCTGCTGCATGTAGATCTCTTCTTCCAGAGTACCATTGAGGTAGGCATGAGAGTGTTATTTGTTGGTAAAGCGTCCACTATAGTTTGCTTATGTGTCTGTACATCGCTCCTTTTGGTATTTCCTTATTTAGGTAGCTTAGTCAGGTTGATATATCCTGCAGAGGACGGAAAAATATCCCTTAGTCTTATATCCTCCTCTGCAGGTGAGTAGTATTCTTTTACCTTAATCAATATAGTCTTATATCCTCCTCTGCAGTCCCCTTGTGTCCTCTGTGACTCAAGGGCCCTTTATAGGTCGCATTTTAACAGATATATCAACCTGACTAAGCTACCTAAATAAGGAAATACCAAAAGGAGCGATGTACAGACACATAAGCAAACTATAGTGGACGCTTTACCAACAAATAACAGATGTAGAGCCCATGGTCGGATTGGACGCGTTCAAAGCCCATAGAATAGAGCACAGAGTGAAGGGTCTTGTTCCAGACCCTGCCTGCTTGCTTCAAGCCATAGAGCGACTTCTTTAGCTTACAGACATGATCTGGTCCGCCCACTTCAAATCCTTCAGGCTGCTGCATGTAGATCTCTTCCTCCAGAGTGCCATTGAGATAGGCATGAGAGATATCAATGGAGCGAAGTTCTAGGTCCTCCAGAGCTGCCAGAGCGAGTACAATGCGAATGGTGGAAGTAGCGGACTGTGGGAGCAAATGTCTCCTTGAAATCGAAGCCAGGACGCTGAGAATAGCCTTTGGCAACTAATCTGGACTTGTAGCGATCCAGGGAGCCATCTGCATTGCACTTCACCTTCATGAACCATCTGGAGCCAATGGCATGCTTCCCAGGAGGCAATTTCATGACTTCCCAAGTGCCATTGACTCTATGAGCCTCCATCTCTTCCTCACAAGCTTTGTGCCACAAATCAGCATCAGAGCGTTGCTGTGACTGCCTGTAAGATGTGGGTTCAGAAGTAGAAGCTGCACCAGCCTGGATGAGATCAATAGGGTCATCAGAGTCCTCATCTTCGTCTGAAGAGGCAATTGCTGGTGTTGGCTCCCTGGGCTGCTTGTAACGATCTGGAACAGCCCACTGTTCTGACAGCCACTCATCTCTAGGGCATCTGAGGCGTTGAGGACAAGAGGGAGCAGGAGGAGGAAGGTTAATGGGAACTGGAGGGGGTGCAGGTGAAGGAGTGGCAGGTGGAAGCGAATGGTAAGTGGAAGGAGGTGTTTGGGAATGGAATGGAGGACTTGGAGGCGAAATGGGACGAACAGAAGGCAAATCAGAAGAAGTAGACCCATCTCCCCCATGAATTGGCTTCTGTGAGTCAATTGGAGCGTCCAGAACGTCATCTGAGATGTCTGGGAGTGTAAGGGAGGTTGTAGGCGACTCAAGGAGTGAATTGAGGCGAGGGGGAGGTAGGAGGGGAACTGAATGCTTCTGAAGCATGAAAAAGTGTTCATCAAAGTCAGCTCTTTCTGAAATGATGACCTTCTTTGAGACTGGGTTGTAGAACTTCCAGCCCTTGTATCCCTGAGGGTATCCAATGAATACACACTTCTCCATGTGTGATCCAAGGCTCCCTAGTGGTCGCTTGTCCCTCTGTATCAGCACATAAGCAGTGCAGCCCCAAACTCGAAGCATAGAGAGATCTGGCTTAGTCCCATAGAGAACCTGATAAGGTGTCGCCTCAGGGAGAGCTGAGGTGGCCAGCTTGTTGTTAGTGTGAATAAAAGCGGCCAGTGCTTCTCCCCAGAAAGCTGTAGGCATTCCAGACTCATGCAGCATCGACACAACACCTTCCTCCATCGTTCTGTTTGCTCTCTCTGCAACTCCATTCTGCTGAGGTCGATTCCTGACAGTGTGCTGCCTCTGGATGCCATGATCAATGCAGAACGCTTCAAACTCCCTTGACATGTATTCCCCACCCTTATCATCCCTCAGAGTGCCCAGTTTCGCTCCAGTGACATTCTCAGCCCAAGCTTTGAACTGCTTGAAAGCAGCAAAGGTCTCTGACTTTCGCTTAAGGAGGGTAAACTGCCTTAAAGCGAGAGAAGTCATCGATGAAAGTCACCCAGTAGCGATACCCTTGATGTGTAGGCACCTTGACAGGGCCATGGACATCGCTGTGGACGAGTTGGAGCAATTTTGAGGCTCTGGAGGTCAAAATTGGAAAGGGATCTGCATGCATCTTGCCAGCTTTGCAGGCTTCACATACCAGATCAGGGCCAGCTTGTGAATCAAGCTTAAAACCCGTCACCAGGTTACCTGAGAGCAGCTTCTTGATGCCTGCAAGGTGATGATGGCAAAGGCGACGATGCCAGAGGTCCCAGTCTAGTGGGAGAGTGGTAGCAGATGAAAGGGAGGCAAATTCTTCGACAGGGATGGTGTCCCCCACAAGATATGCAGCATTGGCAGCCCCAGTCTTCGCTTGGAAGGCAATCCTGTTGTCCTTGATGAAGTGCATAGTGTCCTTCTCAATGGAGACGATGAAATGGCGATGAACAGTGAGATATAGCACAGAGAATAGATTACTGCAAAGAGCAGGAACATAAAGGACATTGGAGAACTCTAGAGGCGCCATCTCCTTCCCATTAACCACAGGATTGAATCGCACTGACCCCACCCCTTCAGAATACACCACAGACCCATCAGCCAGCCTAATTTCGACTCTATGAGGCCTCAAATTTCGCATCCAATGACGATTGAATGTCATATGAGCTGAGGCGCCAGTGTCTGCATTCCAGCAAGTGTGAGCTTCGGACTGGGGAGCAGAAAAGAAGGCACTTGCTGATGCAACTGAAGCGGACTGTGGGGCAGCTGGGGATGCATGAGACGATGTGGAGGCTGGTGAGGCTGTGGAGGATGAAGGGGGGTGAAGTTGGCGCATTAGGCGTTCCTTCAGGAAGCACTTGGCCTCATTGTGGCCAAGGCGAGAGCAGAACTCGCATTTGGGGCGACTAGAGGCGCTGTCTTGTGAGTTGTGGGTGGAGGAAGAGGAATGGGGGGTTGTGGACGCCTTAGAACGCGATTTTGAGGGTCCAGACGCGGCTGAAAACGCTGATGACGTTCCAGAGAGGTTAGAGCGAGTCTGATCCATGTTCCTGAGCGATTGGATCACAGATTGCTTGTCAAACTTGTCCAGGACCGAAATTGTGCGCACAACTTCATCAAAGGACTGTGGAAGCGCTCTGATGATCGCCATAACTGCTAGCTCATCATAGAGGTTGTCTAGGGTGAAGGAAGGGGGTGAAAGCGACTTGATGACCCTAATCTGCTCATCCACCTTGTTAATAAGCGATTCCAGGGACTCAGAATCGTCTTTCTGGGTGGAGGGGAGTGTGTGATAGGCATTGAAGCGAGGTGCAGTTCGCTGTTGCACAAAGTTAGCCTTGAGGGTGTCCCAGATAGCAATGGGGTCGTCTTCACAGTCCCTAATAAGCACCCTGAGCTCATGAGACATCGCTGTTTTGAGGGCTCCAGCAGCTCTCTCAGCCTTGACCTCCCATCTCTCAAGTTTGTCCTCATCTGGGGGCGTTGCAGCGGTGAGTACATTGCCCTTAGAGTCCAGCACTTCGGGTTTGCCAGTAGGCTTCTTCTCTGAGCCAGAAACCAGTCGCCAAAGGCCATTAAGCTGTAGCTAGGACTTGATGTCATCAGCCCAGAGACGATAATTTTCGCTTGTGAGAGGAGCAATAGAGGCGATGGAAGTGTCTCTTGAAGCGGACATGATGGAGGCGGTGTAATTGAGCGAATGGGAGAGATTTGAGCAATTTGAGTGAGTGGGAAGAGTGGAAAGGGATGGAAGTGAATGAAATGATAGGAATAAGTGTGTGAGGAGCTAGGACAGAGCAGAGCGATGTAGACAGCAAGGAGGACAGCTGGAATCAATAAAGGTGCAGGGCAGGGCCCATAACCTGTTAAAATGCGACCTTATAAGGGCCCTTGAGTCACAGAGGACACAAGGGGACTGCAGAGGAGGATATAAGACTGTATTGATTAAAGGAAAAGGATACTACTCACCTGCAGAGGAGGATATAAGACTAAGGGCTATTTTTCCTTTTTTTTTTTTTTTTTCTGAAGGCACTTTCTTTATTCCTTTATTGCATACATGTGTATATATGTACAAATACACAAACAAAGGGGATAAGTGTTAGGTAGCAGGAGATTTTAGGCATCAGCCCTACCTAACACGCTGTAGCCAGTCCTAGGGGCTGGGTGTGAGGCAAAAAAATACCAGTTTATGTACATCCCTGGTGTTGGGATAGTGTGGGACTCAGAGCACATGGCCTTCTATGGGCGGGGCGTGTCGTACTCTCCTACCCACTAAAACCTCACGGGTGTGGATCCATTCTTGTGGCGGATCGGTGTTCCTTTCTAGTGTTTTCTCCCATGTCTCAGTGACAAGGTGAGTGAAGGGTTTCTGTCATTTAATCTTGGTTGCTGATATTTTGTCTTCAGTGAGTCTTCGGTTTATTGCTTTGAGTCATCATGCCCCGATCTCAGCTCTGCTATGTCTCTTTTCTTATATGACTCTTTCGCATCTTAGGACCCAGATTAGATGTGCTGATTCTGATATCAGGATTTGGAGTAGCCTTGTTACTCCTCTTTTCCTTACTGATATTTGCTGCTGTTCTTGGTGTCTGTTGTCTCCTTCATGTATTGGGGGTGTGATACTGCCGCATCCTAATATGATTCCTAGGTTTATTCTTGGCCATGTTTCAGGTTCATGGGGCCAGAGTTCTTTTGCTAGGTTCCATATCATGCTGACTGCGGGTTCTGTGCAGCTTGTGAGTATGTGGTTCATCGATTCAGTTCTGTTGCAGGTGGCGCACATCCCTCGGGTCTTGTAGTTTGGTATGTGATACCATACTTCTCCAATCATTTGGGTATTATGAATGGCTTTGAATAGGAATTGTTGTACCCGCGTTTGTATGGTGTTTTTCCTTATGTTGTTCCAAATGGTTTTGTCTGTTTCTTGTGTGCCTTGGTATTCTTTGATGGCTGATTGGATTTGGTCTAGGTTTCTTATGGTGGTCAGTCGTGGCATCAGTTTGGATTGCTCTTGGATTCCTTTATATGCAATGGCTTGTGTTAGTGTTGCTAGTTTTGCTCCTTGGAGGTTGTATTCTTTGGGAATGTCTAGTGGCAGGGCATCTGGTTCGTTTTTATTCGCTCCTTCTTTAGCCAGCTTATCACTTTCCTTGTTTCCTAGGTTGCCTTCATGGCCCTTGACCCATTGGAAGGCTGTGGTTGCTGTTCGTCTTTTTAGTAGGTACGCTGCCCTTTTGAATAGATTTGCATTTTTAACGCCTATCCAACCATCATCTTCCCATTTGTTTAGGTGGGTTGTTAGTCCATCGATCACGTATCTGGAGTCTGTAATTATCGTTAGCGGGTAGAAGTTTGGGAAGGCACTGATTGCTTCTATTACTGCTGCTATTTCTCTGATTTGATTTGATTGTTTCGGTCCTGGGACTCTTATGGCCTTGTTTCTTTGGTGAGTGGGATTAATCCATACTCCTCCTCTGCATTTCGCGTTTTCTTTTCCATTGTTCCAGCAGGCGCCATCTGTGTATATGTCAATGTTTCTTGGGTGGAGGTTTAGTCCTCTGGTGTAGAATCTGCTTGCGGGGATTTGTGAGATTTTGTTTGGGTTTGTAAAGATTCAGAAGCATTCTGCTAGGTTGTCTTTGCAGGTGAGTGATGGGTCAAAGATGATGTTTTTGTCGTTTCACTTAGCCTGGATGTTTCTAGCTTTCCTCCAGTGTGTTAGGGATAGGTTGTCGTGTTGTTTGCCTATCAGGAGGGGGTTGTATTTTGAGGCAATTTTGTGTATGCGTACTAGGGCTTCTGTGGCGCATGCGTGTGGGTTTTGTTAAAATGCGACCTATAAAGGGCCCTTGAGTCACACAGGACACAAGGGGACTGCAGAGGAGGATATAAGACTATATTGATTAATGTAATAGAGTACTACTCACCTGCAGAGGAGGATATAAGACTAAGGGCTATTTTTCCGTCCTCTGCAGGATATATCAACCTGACTAAGCTACCTAAATAAGGAAATACCAAAAGGAGCGATGTACAGACACATAAACACACTACAGTGAACGCTTAAGCAACAAATAACAGGTTTGTGCATCCTTTGGCTCTATCTTGTATGCAGTCTTGGCAGATGCATGCCGGTGTTGGTATGTGGTTTCTGTTTTGTTGTCGATCTTGGAGCTTATTTGCCATTTTTATGAGGTCCGCCACTGTTGTTACATTGTGTTTTTTTAGTAGGCATTTAGATGTTACGTTTGTCATAGGCCTGGGTTTTGTATAGGGGTGGTACCATGATGGTAGTTTCATCCTTAGTTCTGGAGATAGGCAGATGGCAGCCAGGTTTGTTTTGTACTTCTTTGCTGTTTTGATCATTCTTAGGTTGTCGTCTCCTAGTGTTATGGCTCGTGCACCTCTGGTTGGGGGTTCCCAGGACTGTGTAAAGGTATTTGTTCTTGCAATCACTGATGTGCCTGGTGGCACTGCTGCATTTATGAGTATGTCATTCACCATTGCCCATGATGGGCATGTTGTGGTGAGGTTAAGGTACGCTTTGAGCCACATTATTTCTATTGCTTCGTTTTGTTAAAATGCAACCTTATAAGGGCCCTTGAGTCACACAGAACACAAGGGGACTGCAGAGGAGGATATAAGACTGTATTGACCTGCAGAGGAGGATATAAGACTAAGGGCTATTTTTCCATCCTCTGCAGGATATATCAACCTGACTAAGCTACCTAAATAAAGAAATACCATATGGAGCGATGTACAGACACACAAATAAACAATAGTGAACGCTTAGGCAACAAATAACATGTTTCGTGCTTTTATGTCTAGTAGATTTAGGCCTCCTTCTTCTATGGGCCTATAGAGATATTCCAGGGCAATTCTTGGGGAGTCTTCTTGGTTCCACGTGAAGTCACAGATTATTTTGATTAATGCGTCTTCAATATAGGTTGGCATTCCCTGGGCCATTGTTAGGAATTGTGTGTGGCCTCCGACAATCGCTTGTACTATTAATCCTTTTCCGTACAGCGTTGGGTGAGTCTTTCCCCATTGTTCTAATTTTTTTCTGATTATGTCGAGTACTATTTCCCATGGTGTTAGGTCACTTGCTCTGTTTCCAATCCACACCCCCAGTGATCGGATGGCTTCCCCGTCTTTTGCTATTCTTATTCGTTCGCTTAGTGGGTTTTGGTCCTGGGGATTTATTTTCCGTGTGGTGATTATGGTGTGTCTGTGTTCTTCTGTACCGATTGGTATGATTTCTGTTTTTTCTATATTTTAAGGGCTATTTTTCCGTCCTCTGCAGGATATATCAACCTAACTAAGCTACCTAAATATGGAAATACCAAAAGGAGCGATGTACAGACACATAAACAAACTATAGTGGACACTTTAGCAATAAATAACACAGAAGTCCCTCCAATGTCTTCTTCACCTCCACCATTCCCCTAAACCAGTTGATCTTGCCTGTCAACCTGGGGTCTCCCTCTGCCACCAACATCTTGTTGATAGCAAACTCCTTTTCACTACTGCACTCCAAGTTCTGCCACATCACCAGCATCATCTGTTATAATGCGACCTATATAGGGCCCTTGAGTCACACAGGACACAAGGGGACTGCAGAGGAGGATATAAGACTATATTGATTAATGTAATAGAGTACTACTCACCTGCAGAGGAGGATATAAGACTAAGGGCTATTTTTCCGTCCTCTGCAGGATATATCAACCTGACTAAGCTACCTAAATAAGGAAATACCAAATGGAGCGATGTACAGACACATAAACACATTATAGTGGACGCTTCAGCAACAAATAACACTCCCCCATGTCTGTGCATGTCTCCAGATCACTAACTGAACAAACCAAGCATACTAGCACATTTCTGAACCTTGAAGCGGTCAAGTGCCTTGGTGAAGATGTCAGCAGCCATCTCCTCAGTTGCTACAAAGCTGGGACTGATGAGCCCATCTTGAACAGTATCCCTAAGCCAAAATAGACGAAGTGAAAGATGCTTCATCTTGCTGTGGTGCTCTGGGTTCTTGCTGACTGCAATGGCCGATTGATTGTCCATTTTGAGGAGTGAGGGACCACTGATAGGATAGCCAAGCTCCCCCATGAATTGGCGCATCCAGAGGATCTCCTTGCCCGCTTCAACAGCTGAAATGTGCTCTGCTTCAGTTGTGGACAAGGCAACTAAGGATTGCAACTTGGAACTCCATGAAACCGCTCCAGAACCAATCTTGACCACATATCCACCTGTGGACTTGCCATTGTCCGGATTTCCACCATGATCAGCATCAGAATAAGTGATGAAGGGCTCAGGCGAGGTGGAAGGCTTGTAGACAAGCTTGTGGTGCATGGTACCCTTCAAATAGCGAAGCACATGCTTTGCAGCTTGCCAGTGAGCCAGGCCAGGATTGGAGTTGAATCTGGCAAGTACTCCGGCTGCATAGGCGATGTCTGGCCTTGTGGTGACTGCCAAGTACATGAGACATCCTACAACAGAGAGGTAAGGGTACTGGCGCATTTCTGAGGCTTCTGCTTCGTTCTGAGGACACATGGAGGTGGAAAGACGAGTTCCTGGGTTAAGAGGAGTTGTGACAGGCTTTGAATCGTTCAAACCATGCTCATGAAGGAGATTGGAGATATACTGGCTTTGTGAAATGGAAAGGGAGCGATTTGGACGATCTCTGTGGATTTCTAGGCCTAGAAGCTGAGTGGTAGGTCCTAGATCTCGCAATTTGAAGTGATGAGAGAGTTCTTGAACGATTGAGTCGATCCTGGCTCCATCTTTGCAAGCAAGCGTGATATCATCGACAAACACAGGCATTAAGATCCTAACATCATCCCTGAGGAAGATGTAGAGCCCATGGTCTGATTGGACGCGTTCAAAGCCCATAGAACAGAGCACAGAGTGAAGGGTCTTGTTCCAGACCCTGCCTGCTTGCTTCAAGCCATAGAGCGACTTCTTTAGCTTGCAGACATGATCTGGTCCGCCCACTTCAAATCCCTCAGGTTGCTGCATGTAGATCTCTTCCTCCAGAGTGCCATTGAGATAGGCATGAGAGATATCAATGGAGCGAAGTTCTAGGTCCTCCAGAGCTGCCAGAGCGAGTACAATGCGAATAGTGGAATAGCGAACTGTGGGAGCGAAGGTCTCCTTGAAATCAAAGCCAGGACGCTGTGAATAGCCTTTGGCAACCAATCTGGACTTGTAGCGATCCAGGGAGCCATCAGCATTGTGCTTGACCTTCATGAACCATCTGGAGCCTATTGCACGCTTCCCAGGGGGTAATTTCACGATCTCCCAAGTGCCATTGACTCTATGAGCCTCCATCTCTTCCTCACAAGCCTTATGCCACAAATCAGCGTCAGAGCGTCGCTGAGATTGCTTATAAGTAGTGGGTTCAGCTGTGGACGCTGTGTTGGCCTGGATAAGGTCCAAGGGATCATCAGAGTCGTCTTCATCATCATCTGAAGACAGGACAACTGGAGTAGGCTCCCTTGGCTGTCTATAGCGCTCAGGAACGGCCCATTGTTCAGGCAGCCACTCTTCTCTAGGACGTCTGAGGCGTTGAGGGCGAGAAGGAGGTGGTGGAAGAGGAGGACGACGAGCAGGAGGGGTAGAAGGCGACGGAGTGGAAGGGGGAAGTGACATATAAGTGGATGGAGGTGAAGGAGAGTGAACAGAAGGACTTTGAGGCGAAATTGGAGGAATAGAAGGCAAATCAGAAGCAGTAGACCCATCTCCCCCATGAATTTGTTAAAATGCGACCTATATAAGGCCCTTGAGTCACACAGGACACAAGGGGACTGCAGAGGAGGATATAAGACTATATTGATTAAGGTAAAAGAATACTACTCACCTGCAGAGGAGGATATAAGACTAAGGGCTATTTTTCCGTCCTCTGCAGGATATATCAACCTGACTAAGCTACCTAAATAAGGAAATACCAAATGGAGCGATGTACAGACACATAAGCAAACTATAGTGGACGCTTTACCAATAAATAACACTCCCCCATGTCTGTGCATGTCTCCAGAACTCCTAACTGAATAAACCAAGCATACTAGCACATTTCTGAACCTTGAAGCGGTCAAGTGCCTTGGTGAAGATGTCAGCAGCCATCTCCTCAGTTGCTACAAAGCTGGGACTGATAAGCCCATCTTGAACAGCATCCCTAAGCCAAAATAGACGAAGTGACAGGTGCTTCATCTTGCTGTGATGCTCTGGGTTCTTGCTGACTGCAATGGCCGACTGATTGTCCATTTTGAGGAGAGAGGGACCACTGATTGGGTAACCAAGCTCCCCCATGAATTGACGCATCCAAAGGATCTCCTTGCCCGCTTCAACAGCTGAAATGTGCTCTGCTTCAGTTGTGGACAAGGCAACCAAGGATTGCAACTTGGAACTCCATGAAACCGCTCCAGAACCAATCTTGACCACATATCCACCTGTGGACTTGCCATTGTCCGGATTTCCACCATGATCAGCATCAGAATAGGTGGTGAAGGGCTCAGGCGAAGTGGAAGGCTTGTAGACAAGCTTGTGGTGCATGGTACCCTTCAAATAGCGAAGCACATGCTTTGCAGCTTGCCAGTGAGCCAGGCCAGGATTGGAGTTGAATCTGGCAAGGACTCCGGCAGCATAGGCGATATCTGGCCTTGTGGTGACTGCTAAGTACATCAGACATCCTACAACAGAGAGGTAGGGGTACTGGCGCATTTCTGAGGCTTCTGAATCGTTCTGAGGACACATGGAGGTGGAAAGACGAGTTCCTGGGTTGAGAGGAGTGGAAACAGGCTTTGAATCGCTCAAGCCATGCTCATGAAGTAGGTTGGAGATATACTGGCTTTGTGAAATTGAAAGGGAGCGATTGGGACGATCTCTGTGGATTTCTAGGCCTAGAAGCTGAGTGGTAGGACCTAGATCTCGCAATTTGAAGTGCTGAGAGAGTTCTTGAACAATTGAGTCGATCCTGGCTCCATCTTTGCAGGCAAGCGTGATATCATCGACAAACACAGGCATTAAGATCCTAACATCATCCCTGAGGAAGATGTAGAGCCCATGGTCGGATTGGACGCGTTCAAAGCCCATAGAACAGAGCACAGAGTGAAGGGTCTTGTTCCAGACCCTGCCTGCTTGCTTCAAGCCATAGAGCGACTTCTTTAGCTTGCAGACATGATCTGGTCCTCCCACTTCAAATCCCTCAGGCTGCTGCATGTAGATCTCTTCCTCCAGAGTGCCATTGAGATATGCATGAGAGATGTCAATGGAGCGAAGTTCTAGGTCCTCCAGAGCTGCCAAAGCGAGTACAATGCGAATGGTGGAATAGCGAACTGTGGGAGCAAAGGTCTCCTTGAAATCAAAGCCAGGACGCTGTGAATAGCCTTTGGCCACCAATCTGGACTTGTAGCGATCCAGAGAGCCATCAGCATTGTGCTTGACCTTCATGAACCATCTGGAGCCTATTGCACGCTTCCCAGGTGGTAATTTGACGATCTCCCAAGTGCCATTGACTCTGTGTGCCTCCATCTCTTCCTCACAAGCCTTATGCCACAAATCTGCGTCGGAGCGTCGCTGAGACTGCTTATAAGTAGTGGGTTCAGCTGTGGACGCTGAATTGGCCTGGATGAGGTCCAAGGGATCATCAGAGTCGTCTTCATCATCATCTGAAGACAATACAACTGGTGTAGGCTCCCTTGGCTGTCTGTAACGCTCTGGAACGGCCCATTGTTCAGGCAGCCACTCTTCTCTAGGACGTCTGAGGCGTTGAGGGCGAGAAGGAGGTGGTGGAAGAGGAGGACGACGAGCAGGAGGGGTTGAAGGCGATGGAGTGGAAGGGGGAAGTGAGATATAACTGGAGGGAGGTGAAGGAGAGTGAACAGAAGGACTTGGAGGCGAAATTGGAGGAGCAGAAGGCAAATCAGAAGCAGTAGACCCATCTCCCCCATGAATTGGCTTCTGTGAGTCAATTGGAGCGTCCAGGACGTCATCTGAGATGTCTGGAAGTGTAAGGGAGGTTGTAGGTGACTCAAGGAGCGAATTGAGACGAGGGGGAGGTAGGGAGGGAACTGAATGCCTCTGGAGCATGAAAAAGCGTTCATCAAAGTCAGCTCTTTCTGAAATAATGACCTTCTTTGTCACTGGGTTGTAGAACTTCCATCCCTTGTAGCCCTGAGGGTATCCAATGAATACACACTTCTCCATGTGCGATCCAAGGCTCCCAAGTGGTCGCTTATCCCTCTGTATCAGCACATAGGCAGTGCAGCCCCAAACTCGAAGCATGGAGACATCTGGCTTTGTTCCATAGAAAGCCTGATAAGGTGTCGCCTCAGGGAGTGCTGAAGTGGCCAGCTTGTTGCTAGTGTGAATAAAAGCGGCCAGTGCTTCTCCCCAGAAGGCTGTAGGCATCCCAGACTCATAGAGCATCGATACAACACCTTCTTCCATCGTCCTATTAGCCCTCTCAGCCACACCATTCTGCTGAGGTCGATTCCTGACAGTGTGCTGCCTCTGGATGCCATGGTCAATGCAGAACGCTTCAAACTCCCTAGACATGTACTCCCCACCCTTATCATCCCTCAGAGTGCCCAGTTTCGCTCCAGTGACATTCTCAGCCCAAGCTTTGAACTGCTTGAAAGCAGCAAATGTCTCAGACTTTTGTTTAAGTAGATAAACTGCCTTAAAGCGAGAGAAGTCATCGATGAAAGTCACCTAGTAGCGATACCCTTGATGTGTAGGCACCTTCACAGGGCCATGGACATCACTGTGGACAAGTTGGAGGGGTTTTGAGGCTCTGGAGGACGAAATTGGAAAGGGATCTGCATGCATCTTGCCAGCTTTGCAGGCTTCACATACCAGATCAGGGCCAGCTTGTGAATCAAGCCTGAAACCCGTCACCAGGTTACCTGAATGCAGCTTCTTGATGCCTGCAAGGTGATGATGGCAGAGGCGACGATGCCAGAGGTCCCAGTCCAAGGGGAGGGTGGTGGCAGAAGAGAGTGAGGCAAACTGCTCCACAGGAATGGTGTCCCCAACAAGATAGGCAGCATTGGAGGGTCCAGTTTTCGCTTGGAAGAGGATCTTGTTGTCCCTGATGAAGTGCAGGGTGTCCTTCTCAATGGCAACAGTGAAATGGCGATTTAGAGTGAGGAATAGGACGGAAAATAGGTTGGTGCAGAGGGCAGGGACATAGAGGACATCAGTGAACTCTAGAGGGGGCATTTCCTGTCCATTGACCACAGGATTGAAGCGAACTGTGCCTACACCCTCAGAGTAGACAACAGAGCCATCAGCCAGCCTTATTTCGACTTTGTGAGGCCTCAGATTTCGCATCCAGTGACGATGAAATGTCATGTGGGCTGAAGCACCAGTGTCAGCATTCCAGGAGGTGTGGGCTTCGAACTGGGAGGCAGAGAATAAGGCAGAGGCTGAAGATGCAGAATGAGAGACATATGAGGCAAGAGAGGATGATGGGACTGTGAAAGAGGCTGAAATGGGAGATGTGGACGCTCTAGAGGGCGAACTGAGTGGTGTAGAAGTTCCTGACAGTGCATATGAGGTACCAGAAGTGTTAGAACAAGTTGGATGCATTGTTAGGGGTGATTAGAACGAGTTGAAAAGAGAGGAGGCAAATGGTGTGAATGGAGTGAGGGAAATGAGTGTTCTGAAAGCTGAGATAGAGCAAGAGTAATGACAGCAGCAAGAATGCCAGCAAAGCAGAATTAAGTCGCTAGGCAGGGCCCATAACCTGTTAAAATGCGACCTATATAAGGCCCTTGAGTCACACAGGACACAAGGGGACTGCAGAGGAGTATATAAGACTATATTGATTAAGGTAAAAGAATACTACTCACCTGCAGAGGAGGATATAAGACTAAGGGCTATTTTTCTGTCCTCTGCAGGATATATCAACCTGACTAAGCTACCTAAATAAGGAAATACCAAATGGAGCGATGTACAGACACATAAGCAAACTATAGTGGACGCTTTACCAATAAATAACAGAATTGGCTTCTGTGAGTCGATTGGAGCGTCCAGAACGTCGTCTGAGATGTCTGGGAGTGTAAGGGAGGTGTTAGGTGACTCAAGAAGTGAATTGAGGCGAGGGGGAGGTAGGGAGGGAGTTGAATGCCTCTGTAGCATGAAAAAGCGTTCATCAAAGTCAGCTCTTTCTGAAATGATGACCTTCTTTGTCACTGGGTTGTAGAACTTCCATCCCTTGTATCCTTGAGGGTATCCAATGAATACACACTTCTCCATGTGCGATCCAAGGCTCCCAAGTGGTCGCTTATCCCTCTGTATCAGCACATAGGCAGTACAGCCCCAGACTCGAAGCATAGAGAGATCTGGCTTGCTGCCATAGAAAGCCTGATAAGGTGTCGCCTCAGGGAGAGCTGAAGTGGCCAGCTTGTTGCTAGTGTGAATAAAAGCGGCCAATGCTTCTCCCCAGAAGGCTGTAGGCATCCCAGACTCATAGAGCATTGATACAACACCTTCCTCCATCGTCCTATTAGCTCTCTCAGCTACACCATTCTGCTGAGGTCGATTCCTGACAGTGTGCTGCCTCTGGATGCCATGGTCAATGCAGAAAGCTTCGAACTCTCTAGACATGTACTCCCCACCCTTATCATCCCTCAGAGTGCCCAGTTTCGCTCCAGTGACATTCTCAGCCCATGCCTTGAACTGCTTGAAAGCAGCAAAGGTCTCAGACTTTCGCTTAAGGAGATAAACTGCCTTCAAGCGAGAGAAGTCGTCGATGAATGTGACCCAATAGTGATACCCTTGATGTGTAGGCACCTTCACAGGGCCATGGACATCACTATGGACGAGTTGGAGGGGTTTTGAGGCTCTGGAGGTCGAAATTGGGAAGGGATCTGCATGCATCTTGCCAGCTTTGCAGGCTTCACATACCAGATCAGGGCTAGCTTGTGAATCAAGCTTAAAACCCGTCACCAGGTTACCTGAATGCAGCTTCTTGATGCCTGCAAGGTGATGGTGGCAGAGGTGACGATGCCAGAGGTCCCAGTCCAAGGGGAGGGTGGTGGCAGATGAGAGTGAGGCAAATTGCTCCACAGGAATGGTGTCCCCAACAAGATAGGCTGCATTAGAGGGTCCAGTTTTCGCTTGGAAGAGGATCTTGTTGTCTCTGATGAAGTGCAGGGTGTCTTTCTCAATGGCAACAGTGAAATGGCGATGTAGAGTGAGGAATAGGACGGAAAATAGGTTAGTGCAGAGGGCAGGGACATAGAGGACATCAGTGAACTCTAGAGGGGGCATTTCCTGTCCATTGACCACAGGATTGAAGCGAACAGTGCCCACACCCTCAGAGTAGACAACAGAGCCATCAGCCAACCTTATTTCGACTTTATGAGGCCTCAGATTTCGCATCCAATGACGATGGAATGTCATATGGGCTGAAGCACCAGTGTCAGCATTCCAGGAGGTATGAGCTTCGAACTGGGAGGCAGAGAAGAGGGCAGATGCTGAAGAAGCAGAATGAGAGGCATGTGAAGTGAGAGAGGATGATTGGACAGTGAAAGAGTCTGAATTAGGAGATGTGAACGCTCTAGAAGGCAAAGTGAAGGGTTTAGAAGCTCCTGACAGTGAGGAGGAGGTTCCAGAGGCGATAGATCGAGTTGGAAGCATGATTAGGAGTGATTTGAATGAGTGGAAAAGATTGGAGGAAAATGGAGTGAGTGGAATGAGTGGAATGAGGGTTCTGAGAGCTGAGATAGAGCACCAGAGAAGACAGCAGCTAGGATGCCAGCAAAGCAGAGTTAAGTCGCTAGGCAGGGCCCATAACCTGTTATAATGCGACCTATATAGGGCCCTTGAGTCACACAGGACACAAGGGGACTGCAGAGGAGGATATAAGACTATATTGATTAATGTAATAGAGTACTACTCACCTGCAGAGGAGGATATAAGACTAAGGGCTATTTTTCCGTCCTCTGCAGGATATATCAACCTGACTAAGCTACCTAAATAAGGAAATACCAAATGGAGCGATGTACAGACACATAAACACATTATAGTGGACGCTTCAGCAACAAATAACATCATCTGCTCATAGTGATGGGCCCTCCTACCCACATACACCTGGGTTGTGTGCACCTTAGCCCCCTTTCCTTCTGTTCTATGGACATAAGTATAGTCTATGAAATACTTGATATAGGGGGCTAGTTGCAACCACTGGTGTGGGTTGTTACGATTCTAGACACTTTCTTTACTCACATACTTTGACTCATTCCCATTCCAAATATGTACAAGTGCCAGACTTGACTCATGCTGATTACTTGATGACTCATTCACTGACTGATGCTTTGTTCTATGGCCTTCTAAGGTGTTCTATTACAATTATCACATGTACTATACAAAGACTTATTCCTAGGACCTGGATCCTAGGATTGTACCATATGTTTGTGACTCATTGGTGCTGTACTAGTATATAAGTCATAGAATACCTAGCTTGTATGGTAGACTTGACTTCTTCTTGAATCACTACCTTCAGTCTCACAGACTCTAAGGGGATTCCTTTCTGAGGATACCTTTAGTTGAACATGCAGGCCTTCATCTTTTGCCTTGCCTCTGTTATTCAGAAGGACCTTTGAGTCACTTCCACTAAACTGTGTTGAGCCCTGCTCCACATGTTACTTGTGCATCATCAAACTAGAGTCCTGATCTGACTCTACTCTACCCCAGACCCTTGACTTAGTTGCATATCGCACGAATGCCTGTGTGAGCATAACATTAAGTTAAGTCTCTTCCTTGAACCACAGTGGCCTCCCCAAAGAAAGGAAAAAGCTGTGTAGAAGCACAGTTTACACCAGAATACATCAAAAGAACTAGAGAAGACACACTCTCCAACAGAATCAAAGGAACAGTTGTTTGGGTTGATGAAGGAGAAAACAAAGGATACTGCATATTCAACAGGACCTCAGGATATATGCCTATTGAGTATCTCGAACACCTTCAGAAGTGGGCAATAGTAGTGCAAAGTAAGACTGACCATCAGTGGTTTACACTCAGAATAGCCCCAAATCAGTATCAAAATGGCCTACATTGATCAAACAGGAGTTTATTTAGCATAACCCCAGACCCACCAGAACAACTATCAGGAGAGCTTGAACAACCCAGTACCAGATATGTCACAAACACAGATGCAAACCCAAGCCTCAACTAGCACCACTGTCCCAGTAGTCCTACCTGTGCCCCTCAGAGGCAGTGGTGGAGGGGGAGCCCTGTTGAATTTGTGGGACCTCAACAGCCCAATGGGGACAAAGGCCCAATGGGGAAATATGGCCCAAAGGGGAAATGGCCCAGAGGGGAAAGTGTGGGTCCACACAAGAAAATGACCAGACTGGGGTTTGAACCCAGAACCTCCTGGTTATATACTGGGTGCTCTAACCACTGAGCTATATGGCCCTGAGTACAGGGTGTTGGTTTCACAATGATATCAACCATGACAGATTGCATATCCAACAAGCCCCTCCCCTAGGAGGTGGAGGTGGTGGAGGGGGTGGAGGAGGTGAAGGAGGCAGCATGCCAGCTCCAGGTGCAGTTCCCACTGGAGGAGGAGGAGGACTGCCTGATGGAAAACTCAGCAGAAATCCACCAGCCGAATTTAATGGAGATTGCAGATAAAGCAAAGCCTTCCTTCTCAACTTCACCATCTATTAAGGCATGAACCCCACAGCTGCAATACTTCAGATCCCTTATCAAAGGGCCATAAACTTTCTGTCCTATATTAGAGGACCACTTGTATAAGACTGGGTATAAGAGCAAGTAACCTGGCTCAATGACCATGTAGCCATGAGGGTGGCACCAGCTGAAGAACATTTGTGGAACAAAGTAGAGATTCAATTTTGACACACCTATACCAATACTTTGGAAAGGCAGAAGGCGCAAACTGACATTGCCAAACTCAAGATGGAAGAAGGGGACATTGACAACTACAATGCCAAATTCACTAGTCTCGCCAACAAAGCTGGATACACACTTAATGAAGAAGTAACCCTTAATTTATACACACAAGTGTTATGGATGCATATTATTTTCCCCATTTTTCTGTATTTTTACGGATTTATTTGGGCAAGATATAAGTGGCCAAAGTACTTAAGTCCCTTATCATTAGATATGATAAGATGGTTAGTCACATGATGCCAACATGTGCAACTTTGGGTCATGTGACTGTGAGACAGTCATATCATATTTGTCTTTCTATTGTTATAGATAACAATAGCACATGTGCTTGTTGTGATTGGTTAGAACTCTGTAGAATACAATGGAACACTTACTAGAGTAGTATTATGCACTGTATTAGGATTTACTCAGCAGATAAGAAGGCCATGTCATCATGTAGTTATAGCCGCTTAGTGTGCATCAGTCAGCACAATAGATAAGGGCTAATAATAGATATGATGCATCAGCACTGTAGTCATGTAGCATTACTCAGGTAGTTAGTAATCAACTAAGCACAGTAGTATATCAGACCTGCTGTAGCCTTCTAAGTAGAACCAACTTGTCCTCTTGGTTCTTACTCAGGTGTGCATTCCTCCTCTGTATTCTTTACTCTTCTCTAATTACAACTTGTCCTCTTGGTTCTTACTCAGCCTACCACTATGTAAACTCCTTGTCTTGATCACTGTATAAGGGATCTAAGTTAACTAACTCTTCATGTTGTCTGTAGGTTCTGAGCATGATTTATCTCTGCTTAAGGCTTGCGTATCCAACCTTGGCTTGTTCACTTTTAAACCTTTTATCTTTGTTATTCAAGTTGTAGCTGATTGAACTCTGCTACAACAAGGACTACCCTTCAAACTCATGGAAAGTGTGCTCAGACAACACTGATCCATCAATTGGCATGACTGAACCAAAGCTGCTGTAGAACAGCAAAGAATTTATAACCTTCTTCAAAGTCATCTTCATAAACCCACCAATAATAGCAATAGCAACCAAAGGGAACAATGATGACACAACATGTATAACCACAACCCCAATACTATGGACATTGGAAGAACCCATGCAAGAGCCACAATAATGGATGAAGAAAAGCAACACCAACAACAAGAAGGAAGATGCTTCAGATGTGGAGACAAAGGACATATTTCATGTTTTTGTCCTCAACATCAGATTGTCCAAGCATTAGTTGTGACAACCTCCCAAGGAACCCCTAATGTTGTTGCAACTGTCAAAGTAGATGGCATGTCAAATATAAAAGCCTTAGAGAAAGCCACAGCCTACATTGCTGCCATGCAGGCTAACTCTGACGATGTCAAAGTGGCTCTTGAAGAACAATTATTTGGGAAGCAGGGTTTTTCCAATGCTTGAACCTGGCGGCCTGGGCTAAAGCAATGAAGATTAGTGTGTATCATAGCAGATATCAATCTATGTGAATTCCAGTTCTATTTGAATCTGCACATGCAATGGCTGAAAGACAAGTACTCATTGATTTAGAAGCAACCAATAATTTCATCAGCAAAAATCTGATAAACCAACTTAAAATCTTGACACTTTCAGTTACAAAACCAATCAAAATATGAAATGTCGATGAAACACATAATTAAGATGGTGAAATCACTCAATAGTAATGATGGGCAGTCAAACCAAAACTCTTATATTTCTAATAACAAATTTGGGATCTGATGAAGTAATCTTGGGATACCCTTGGCTCATAGCCTTTGAGCCCAGTATCCACTGAAAAGATGCAACCCTTGACAAGGAGTTTCAACCAGTTGTTATCACAAGTTTAGGATATGTATCTGTCACCAACTGAAGAATTATAACTGAAGAACTATGGGAGAAACAAATTGAAGAAACTCCCAACAAAGTCATGTATTTGCACAAAACCACCACAGCATTGGAATTAGCACAGAAGGTGGCCAACAAAACTGTCAAAACATTCAAAGAAAGAGTCCCCAAAGAGTATCATAGACACTGAAAGGTGTTCAACAAAGAGAGTTCACAATGATTCCCACTGCCAAGACCATGGGACCATGCCATTAACCTCATACCTAATGCTCTTGCTACAATTGATTGCAAAATCTACCCCATGACCAAAGTAGAGGACAAAGTGCTGGAAGAATTTGTTAAAGAATAGTTGAAGAAGGGATATATACAATCATCTAAATCACCCTACTCCTCTCCCTTTTTCTTCATTAAAAAGAAGGACAGCAAGTTACAACCCATACAAGATTATTGAAAACTTAATGATTTGACCATGAAGAATTGATATCCACTACCACTCATTTTCAAACTAATTGACAAAGTGAGAGAAGCACATATTTTCACCAAACTTGATATTTGTTGGGGTTAACCCCAACAACAATGTATGAATCAAACCAGAAGATAAATGGAAGGGCACATTTAAAACCAACAAGGGACTCTTTGAACCATGTGTTATGTTCTTTGAGCTTACAAACTTGCCAAGCACCTTTCAAACAATGATGAACACTATTTTCTGCAATTTGGTGGCACAAGGATGGGTTGTGATCTACATGGATGACATACTCATTGCAACCCCTGACAACCTCAACATACACTGACAAATCACCCACCAAATATTGGACCAGCTTGATGAATGCAATCTATACCTCAAATCAGAAAAATGTGTATTTGAAGTACGAGAAGTGGAGTACTTAGGGCTCATCATAGGCAATGGACAAGTCAAGATGGACCCCGTCAAGGTGCAGGGAGTAGGTGAATGGCCTACACCAACCAACCTTAAGGAAGTTTGTGGATTCCTGGGATTCTGTAACTTTTATTGATGGTTTATATGAGGATTCTCAGCCATTGCAAGACCCCTGAATGACCTTACAAAAAAGGACACACCTTGGCAGTAGATGGAAGCAAGGCAAAAAGCTTTTGAAGAGCTCAAATAAAGAATAGGAGAAGCACCAGTACTGCAATGCCCAAAACTAAATACACTTTCTGAAATTGAAGTCGACACTTCAGGTTTTGCAATAGGAGTGGTATTAAATCAAGCAGGTGATGATAAGAAGATGCATCTAGTAGCATTCTTCTCAGAAAGTTTCACTTAAACAGAGCAAAACTACAACATTTACAACAGAGAACTCTTAGTGGTAGTCAAGGCCCTTAGAACATGGAGAACATACCTTGTAGGATTCCCACACACCATCACCATCCACACCAACTATGATAACTTACTCTCAGTAAGTCAAGAGCAACTTGGGACACTTAGGGGTTTGATGATGGAGAGGAGGGATGAGGAAAAGAGCAAGATGGAGAGCAGAGAGGAGGACTTTAAACAGATGCAAGAGGGCAAGAAGGCAGAGCAAATCAATGGTGATGAGCAATGCAGAAGACTATGAACTTGCAAATGGGAGTTCACAAGTGGACAGTCCTCAGACTGTCCACTCTATTTCACCTTGCTTATATACCTGGCTACATGGTGTTTACATAATGGAATACTCTGGAAACTAGTGGAAACTCTATAAATACGGTCCAATGGCAATAGTCTCTCTGAGACCTGGTGACCTTTTCTGCAGTTCTTCTGTGGAAGCTGGTAGAAGTTCATAGAAGATTGTAGAACCTTCTTAAAGGGGCTGGTCACATGACAGATCACGTGACTCTTGGGGTATAATTTCAAACTCCGAACCCGGATTTCCTAAATAGGAAGTTGATTACATAATACTGGACCGGACCAGACTGGTCTTAACTCTTGAGTCATAACCTAAGCTTGACGGTTCATGACACCAACCACACCAATCTCATCTACTGGAAGGAACCAAGGAAGATTAGTAGAAGGGTAGCATGCAAATTCCAAGAACTACAAGAGTATAACCTTGTTCTCAAATATGTTAGCAGAACAAAAAACACAAGAGCAGATGCTGTCATGAACTAGTATGCCGTGTTTATGACTTAGTTATACCAACATACTATCAATAAGTAAGTACTTGCCACACTCAAAGAAAGGGTACTATCAAGTTGTCTAACTAGGACCCTTGGTTCCACCTCCAATATAGTAGGAAACCTGGTCCCTATGGTCCCACCATGTCTGTTTGTGCAAAAGTGATGAGTAGAGGCGTCCACAATATCACGTTTTCATTGTTGCCTGATGTTTTTGGATGATTTGACTTGTTGTAATTTGTGGACAAGGTCCAAACAAGTTACTAATGGGTAAACAATGTTCTATTATTAGTGGTAGAAGGTTCTATGACCTTCTATGGCCTTCTACTGGCTTCTATAAGACATACTGTGGAGAAGGTCACGAGACCTAAGAGAGACTAACGCCATTGGGTACTATTTATAAAGCTTCTATTACCTTCCAGTGTATTCTACTGCGCACAGACCATGTAACTAGGTATATAAGCTAGGCTAATACTATGGACAGCCTTCAGACTGTCCACTTGTGACTACCACTTGCAAATTCCTTGCCTCCTTTCCTCTGCCACCATTGGACTGATAAATCTCATCGCCATTTTGCTTGTGTTCAAAGCCTTCCTCTTGATCCTTCACATCTATCTTATCCTCCTCCCTCTTGTCTGTTGTCCTCCTTCGTGCTCCAAGTATCAAAGGCCTCACTAGATAGTGAGTCCTCCACAGATGCACTATCAAGAAGAGGAGATTACGATGAAGGGGAAGAAGACAGAGACAATATCACAGTACTCCCTGAAGAACTATTTGTCAAGTTAGCAGGAACAGAAGACAAATCAATAGAGGAGCTATCCATGTGGAGTGAATTAAACCATCACAACACACCCAAGCCAGAATGGATCAATGCTCACAACCTTTATCAAGATGAAGTTAAAATGTGGTGTCATGGAGGAGCTTGAGTTGCCAATGTTAAGGGTGACAATGAGCTTAAGAGGGGGGTAATTTACCTTTTTCATGACCCTCCCTATTGTGGACATCCTGAAATTGCCAACACTTATGCTCTCCTCAAAGAACAGTACTGGCGGCCATGCCAAAAAGAAGATGTAGAAGAATATGTCAAGGGATGTGTGGTGTGTCAAGCTAATAAAATAAACATGCACTGGCAAAAACCACAACTATTCCCCATCATAAAAGACCCAGAAGTGCAACCATTTGAAGTAGTCACCATGGACTCCATCACAAAACTACCACTGTTAAGAGGATTCAACACCATACTCACTATTACCGACCATGATTGTACCAAGGCAGCCATCTTTATTCCTTGCAATGAAATGATTACAGCCAAAGGAGTCATGCAGCTATACCTTCAACACATCTATCCACATTATGGATTGCCGAAGAAGATGATCACAGATAGGGACCTGTGATTCATATCAACCTACATGTGCAACTTATGCTGAACACTGGACATCAAGCAAAACATATCATCAGCATACCACCCATAAATGGACAGACAATTCGAATGAACCAATCAATGGTTGGGACAATATCTTCAACACTGGAGCAAGGTCCAATAAGATAACTGGGCAGACCTTCTATCAATAGCTCAGTTTGCACACAATAGTTGGCCTAACACAACAACAAAATGATCTCCATTCAAGTTACTCATGGGCTGGATACCAAGTGTTATGCCCTAGCAGAGGTGTTGTGCAAGGGTGGTTCAAGGGTTCAGAGTGTCTATAGAGACACACACTAATAGATGAGCAAAGATATCTATGGTCTGTGATGCTACAACTCTAGTAGTGTCTAAAAAGTGTTATGCACAGTGTGCACAACTGACTTAGCAATAGGACACCTAGTCCAAAGTGTAAGACACTTCTCTACACCTAATCTTGGTGGCAAACTAAGTCAAACAGGTGTGGCATTGTTATAGTACAACTGCAAAGACTTCGAAGGAGGGTTGACTCAATTAGAGTCGAGAGAGACGGTTTACACCAAAGATACAAAGGCAAGGTTGCTAGATTGCAAACGAAGCAAAGTCTGGCTTCCTATAGTGTAAAGTACAAGTATATATAGTGCTTAAGTCACAAAGATGAGCATACAAGAACAGACACATGTAAATGTTGTTATCAGGGTTTTCTTTATCAGAAGCACAAGGTGAAATGGAGCAGACCACATCCAGAACAAAGGTATGCACAAATGGGGAAGGGGAAGGGAATGAACCAAAATAGTGGTAAGGAAAACATACATGTGAAAAGGACTGAAGCGTCTGGATTATAACACCAAGAGCAATTAGGAATAAAGAACTTACAAATGCACTGGCAGTGGACAAGATAATTGAAGAAATGAAGGAGGGAAGAAGAAAGGCCAAAGAATGTATCAACCATGTGCAACAACTTATGGCAGAACAAGGCAAGCACAATTTTACTCTATACAAGGAAGGAGAAATGGTATAGCTAGAGGGTGTAAACTTACACACTCATTACCCTACTTCCAAACTTGTGCCTAAGCAATATGGACCATTTCCTATCAAGAAGGTCTTATTGCACATTTCATATGAACTAGACCTGCCAAGCTGATGGAAGATACACCTGGTGATCCACACTAACCTCCTGACCCCCTATAAGGATATGGCATTACATGGGCCAAACTTCACCTGACCATTACTGGAGCTTATTGACGGAGAAGAAGAATATGAAGTGGAGCAAGTTCTAGACTCATGCCAACAAGGCCAGGGACACAAACTCCATTTCCTTATCAAGTGGAAAGGATTCCCCATGAGTGACAGTATAAGGGAACCTTGGGAAAACCTAACCCACTCTCAATCCACAATTGCCAACTTTTATCACCTACACCCTAAAGCTGAAGGAGTGCCCAAGAGGACATAAAAGAAAGACTCCATGGCCAAATGACTTCCCATGACTTCTCTCCCTTCTTACCCTTACAATCATGTCTACTGCCTCTTTTGACCTTTCCAGAATTGTTCAGGACAAGTATGAGTCTGTAGGTGAACATCATGCCTACCAGAACATAGTTATTCCACTTGCACCTGCACCTATCCAAACTCCTCCCCCTCTCATGATTTGGTCACCCAATATACATCAAACCCAGTTACTGGAGTCTGAAATATCAACTCCCACCTTTCAACCATTCCTGTATGCACCCTGAACCCTGCCACCTACCTCTCCTACTCTTGTCAACTGTGATACTGCCATAGCCACAGCAGTACAAGAAGAAGAACAGATTCCATCACCATCATTGTCTAAAGACAATGTGCTCAGTGACATTATCAACTACAATGCTGAACCAGTAGTTGATGATGACAACAACAACCCAGGACTCCCATTCTTCCCAAATCTGCCCCATTCCATCCATTACTATCCCCTCATGATTCCACAATCTGATAAGGATCCCACTCAGGTGGTTGCACCCTACATTTTCTACCATGACAATCATCAACAAGTGGTAGGATGTATGGGATGCAACTAACCTCCTTATGCTGAACCAGTGTATCTCCATCCCACTGATCCTCCCATTCACCTCCCAATCCCCATTTCAGACTCAAGACTTGCACAATTTGACTGCAAACACCCATGGGCTTATGCCATCAACAAGGTGGTTTAAGACATTGGAGATCCATGCATCAAAGCTAAGGTTTTATGCCTCTGTGATGCCCCCCACAAGCAGACTGCACAAACAAACAAAGGGAAGACATCAAGAGGCAGCTACATCAAATACAGTGTGCCCAATTTGACACAGACTTAGAGGTTAATGGGATTAGGAAGAGGATGGAAAAGGCAGATGTGGTATGCACCCTCACCAACAGATATACTGTTCTGTACCCACGGTGAACACGTGTGGATGTTCCCCAACTCGAGGACTGGTCAAATACCCACAGCAGCATGAAGGGCCCCCATGCTTATGCTACACATGCTGGAGCTGTAATTAAGTTGAACACAAGAAGAATTGATGCCCCAACCATCCCACCAAGAAGCATTGTTGGTGGTGCAACAGTAACCAACATTGGGGGGTTGAGTGCATCTTTCACCATATGAACATGGTCAACCTACTTAATAAACCCAATCCCACGACATGATCACAATATTGTGGCAAATGCTTCAATAATTACATGACACACAAAGAGTACAACTGCCCCAAGGCTATTCAATGCCGCAAATGTCTCATGAGAGGCCCCCCTGGATTCCTCCATACCCACGAATGCCCTGAAGACCACAAATGCTCTCCCTCACCTGCCAGCAACTGGGACCTTGGCAGTAAGTACTACAATTTGGACTAAAAAGTTAAGGCAACTTTGTGTTAAAAGGGGGGGTAATGTTACAATTCTGGACACTTTCTTTACTCACATACTTTGACTCATTCCCATTCCAAATATGTACAAGTGCTGGACTTGACTCATGCTAATTACTTGATGACTCATTCACTGACTGATGCTTTGTTCTATGGCCTTCTAAGGTGTTCTATTACAATTATCACATGCACTATATAAAGACTCATTCCTAGGACCTGGATCCTAGGATTGCACCATATGTTTGTGACTCTTTGGTGCTGTACTAGTATATAAGTCATAGAATACCTAGCTTATATGGTAGACTTGACTTCTTCTTGAATCACTACAACCTTCAGTCTCACAGACTCTAAGGCGATTCCTTTCTGTGAGGATACTTTTAGTTGAATGTGCAGGCCTTTGTCTTTTGCCTCACCTCTGTTATTTAGAAGGACCTTTAAGTCACTTCCACTGAACTGTGTTGAGCCCTGCTCCACATGTTACTTGTGCATCATCAAACTAGAGTCCTGATCCAACTCTACTCTACCCCAGACCCTTAACTTAGTTGCACATTGCACAAACACCCATATGAGCATAACATGGGTTGTCCTTCCCATGGATGTACTTGCTATTTTTGACATATATTGGATAGAACATACATTCAGTGGGTTTGTTAGGGATATACCCTACAGGGGCTTCATCCAACTCTTCTGCCTGGTTGGGAACCCGCTTGTAATTGATGGTGCTGTTATTATCATCCCTTTTGATAAACAGCTTGGTGCATTAAGCCAGTTGGGGATGAGGTGGATATTTGAGGTTGGGGACTTTGCCTTCCTTTATAGCTTTGGCCATTCTGGCTATGAGGAGGTTGTAGATTGCCACTGCCACCAGTGGTGAAGTAGGGTCCTGGGGGGTGTTGTTTGGTGCTGAGACAGGGGATGCAGAGTAAGAGGGGACAGTGTTATGATCCCATGGACATTTTCATTTTTCTTTTACTTTACTCTTATGGACTTGGTACTTGACCATTAACACAGCACTACTTACATGTGATTGCCTACTTTACATATGATTGCTCACCTTACATGTGATTGTCTGGGACTTTGTAGTGGGTCAGACCCTGAAGTTACTAGTGGGTTGGGTTTTAGGAGTTAGCTGTGGATCGCCACTATCTATATAAACCCTCCTTAGACATACATAGTAGTTCTTTAGTTCTGTCTTCATCTTTTCATCAGCAATACCATCATCCTCACTGTCTTATCCTGTGTGCCCCTCTCTTCTTCTCACCACCATACTAGGGGAACCCCTTTAACTAGGGTTCCATCACCGAAGTCTTGACTTTTGTACTATAACAACTGTCACACACAGACCCCCCATACCTCTATTCTTATTTGTGCAAGTCACACCCAAGGTCCCTGCTAAGACCTTAACAGACAGGAGGGGTGTAGTCATCTTAGAAGAAGGAGCCAATTTGACCAACATATTAGGAGTGTTAAAAGGTTTGGTAGTGGGGGTGAAAGAGGTGCAGATGACTCTGAGACAAGTATTCCCTCTTCCCCTTGGTCTTGCTTTTAACATTCTGCTTGAACTCCTCTATCAGTTCATCAGCATGTAAATTTTCCTTTAGCTCCTATGAGTTGTCAATGTTTGGGTATCCCTTCCACTTGACTAGAAAGTGCATCTTGTGCCCTCTTCCTTTTGGCTGTGCATCCAGAATCTTCTTGACCTTATATTCTGGTTCTCCATCAATTAGATTAGAAGGTGTATGGGTAAAGATTGGCCTATGTAGTTCCATCTTCTTATATTGCATTATGAGATTTACATAAAATACATTATGGATCCTCCATTGCCAAGGTAACTCCACTTAGTATACTGCTTCTGACAATTGTTCTAGAATCTTAAATGGCCTGTGTCTCTTTGGTTCAAGTTTTGCCATAGGGTACAGGGTCTTGATATTCATCCCCTCTATTCAAACTTGATCTCCCTTCTTGTATAGCTTGAAATATTTGCTCTCTTTGTTTCCCAAAGCCATCATTCTTTAAGCCTGCATGATATTCCTGAGTGCTTTTTTGTGAACTTGCTCCATCTTTAAAAGTCTGGTTTCCACCAATGGTACATAACTGTTCATTGGCCACTTGACTTTTAGTGTGTATCCTATGATCATATCAAATGGGGTCTTCTTTGTTATTGTATTCAGCCATTGATTATATGTGAATTCTGCAAATGGAAGCCACTTGCTTCAGTTGTCTTATCTTTCATTGCACCAGAACCAGAGGTATTGTTCTAACCATTGGTTCATTCACTCTGACTGCCCATCTGTCCTAGGATGGTATGCAGTAGAGATGTTCTAGTGGATCTTAAGGGCTTTATATAATCCCTTGGCATATTTGACATAAATCTGGTATCTCTATCTAAGATAATCTTCTTCAGCACTTCAAACCTTAGGTAAACATATTTCAAATAGAGTTTAGCCACTTCTTTAGCAGTGATCAATTCCTTGCAAGGTATAAATATCACTGCCTTGCTGCAATCATGATCCATAATTGTGAATATTATATTGTAACCATGCAATCCCAGCAACTTTGTGATAAAGTCCATGGCTACTGTTTGGAAAGGTAGCACATATTCAGGGGTAATAGGGATCATTGCTGGTTTCAAGGGTCTCATGTTGGCTTTATTTGCTTGGCAAGTAGCACATCCCTTAATGTATTGCTTAATATCTTGTTTCATGTTGAGCCACCATATATCACACTTTGCCACTTCATAGGTATTTAAAATTCCTGGGTGTCCAGCCAATGGGGTATTATGGTAAAAGTAAATTACCCCCCTCTTCAGATTGTTGTCTCCAGCAACAATAATCTGGTCTTCCTTCCATTAAATTGAGTTCAACTTGATTAATTGGTGGGTATTGGTCCATCCCTCAAGCTGTTCCTAGCTATCTTGGTTCTTCTGCTGGTCCTTCTCAATCATATCTTGCAATGATTGATACTGATCTGGATTAATTCCCATGTGATAGTGTTTCCACTTCTTTGAATTATTGGGGTTGCTTCTTTGCTTCCTGCAATCCATGCATAGGCCTGGCTAAAGAACTTTGGTGGCAACACCATAAGTTGCTTATTATCGCTGTTGCCTTTGTCATAGTCTGACATAGTCTGAGTGTCTAGACAGTGTGTCCATGCATCCATTCTTCTTGCCAGATATGTACACCAGTTGGAAATTGTAGTGTTACGAATCTGGATACTTTTTATTACTTACATAATTCTGCTTACTTTCTTTCATATCATTTACTATACAAGTGCTGAACTCCTGACTCAGATATTACATGTTACTGATTGTGCTGACTGATCTTGTTCTATGGCCTTTCACAATGTTCTATTACTATTATCACATGTACAATACAATGACTCATTCCTAGGATCTGAGTCCTAGGATTGCACCATCTGTTTATGACTCTTTGGTGCTGTACTAGTATAGAAGTCGTAAGATACCTAGCTTGTATGGTAGACTTAACTCCTTCTTAAATCACACTCTTCTTCAGTCTCACAGATTCTAAGGGGATTCCTTTCTAAGGATACCTTTAGTTGAATGTGTGGGCCTTCAACTTTTGCCTTGCCTCTGTTATTTAGAAGGACCTTTGAGTCACTTCCTCTCGACCACATTGAGCCCAGCTCTGTGTGTTACTTGTGCATCATCAAACTGAGACCCTGATCTGGTTTCACTCTACCACAAACTTGACTCAGTTACATGTTACATGAACACCCATGTGAGTGTAACATGTAGTCCATAAGTTCTGCATGCCATTGTGCCACTCTTCTATTGTGATCTCCAGGATTCTTCCAAAACAATAGATTGGTGTGATACATGTGAACTTTGATCTGATGTGCTGCCTGATGCAAGTATTGTTGCCAGTGTCTAAACATTTTCAGAAGTCCTAGGAGCTTGTGATTGTACACATCATAGTTCCTTTGGGCCTCATTTAGAGTTTTTGAGAAAAAGGCAATCAGATGGAGGACATTCTTGCCATCTCTTTGCATTAGCACCACACCAATTGCATAATTTAATGCATCCACTTCAATTTTGAATGGTTTCTTCTAATCTGGCTGCAACAGCACTGGTTCTTCATATATTTGTCCTTTATATTTCTTAAAGGCCTTCTATTTGGTGTCTCTACAGGCCCATTTTATGCCTTTCTTAAGAAGATTATTCAGGACCTTTGTGATATGTGAAAACCCCTTGATAAATTACCTGTAGAAGTTGCAGAATCCCAGGAATTGCCAAACTTCCTTAACATTCTTTGGTGTTTTCCATTCTTGCACTTCTGTGATTTTAACTGGGTCTATGGTTACCATGCCATTTTCCAGTATAATGCCCAAGAACTCAATTTATTTAACTTTGACTTGACATTTGCTTGGCTTCAAATATAGGTCCAGTTTTGCCAAATGTTCTAGGATCTGGTTCACCAACTTATGGTGTTTCATAAGGTTGTCTTTAGTTGCTACCAATATATCATTCATATAGATGATTACTTTGCCCATAGCAATGATGTCTATGAACTGAGTGTTCATCATCCTCTGAAATACTGCTGGCACATTCCTTAAACCAAACAGCATAACAGTTGGTTTGAATAGTCTTATATTTGTCTTGAAGGCCACTTTGTGCTTGTCACCTTCCCTGAATCATATATTATTATACCCAGTGTGTATGACCATTTTGGTAAAAAGCCTTGTGTTTTGAACCTTATCCACTAGTTCTTGAATAAGCATATAATGATCAGTGATGGCTTACATAATTGATGGGCCAGCTGATGGGCAAAATCTCCCATAACTTACAGGCAGCCAACATCAGCCAATGTCAGAGAATCTTTTATATTTCATGGGCCAGCCAACATTGGATGGTGGATCAAAGCATATTAGAGCATAGAGAGTGTGAGTTGGATGAGAAATCATCTCTGGACACCCCTGCACTTTTCCAACTGCTTTGGTAAGTATGTTTCTACTCCTCCACTCTAATAAAACAACTTGCACACTACTTTCCATAAAATACATATCCACACTTTAGGAAACACATGTAAACTCCTTGTCATGGACATGTATTATTTTTCCTATTTTTCTATATTTTTACAGATTTATTTGGGCAAGATATAAGTGGCTAAAGTACTTAAGTTCCTTATCATTAGATATGATAAGATGGTTAGTCACATGATGCCAACATGTGCAACTTTGGGTCATGTGACTGTGGGACAGTCATACCATATATAGCTTTATATTGTTATAGATAACAATAGCACATATGCTTGTTGTAATTGGTTAGAATCCTGTAAAATACAATAGAACACTTACAATAGTAGTATTACATGTTGTCTTAGGGTCTACTCAGCAGATAAGAAGGATGCATCATTAAGTAGTCATAGCTGCTTAGTGTGCATCAGTCAGCACAATAGATAAGGGCTAATAATAAATACAAGGTGTTAGTGCATGAGTTAGTAACATTACCATAGTACTTAGTAATTAACTAAGTGCCGTAGTATATAAACCCTGCTGTAGTGACCTGAGTAGAACCAACTTGTCCTCTTAGTTTCTACTCAGGTGTGCATTCCTCTGTATTCTTTCACTTCTTTCACTAATACAACTTGTTCTCATGGTACCTACTCAGCTTACCACTCTGTGATCACCTTGTGCTTGATCCTTGTATAAAGGATCTAAGTTGTGCTTATCTCTGTAGTGACTGTAAGTTCAGTGTGTGATTTATCTCTGCACTAGGCTTGCATACCTGACCTTGAACTGTTCATTTCAAACTTTTATTTTGTTCTATTTGCAAGTCATAGCCAATAGTTATCTACTACATTAGGACAAGTTTCTTCTTTGTTCTTTCATAATCACTTTGCTTACCAGTGAAGTCCCTTTATCCTTTTAGGTGGTTGATGACCACAAGTCCTTTGTTTACACACCTCTTTACTACTACATGGCTGCACCTATGCAGATTCCCTTAAACTCATATTCCAAAGAGGTAACATTCTAGTGTTTATAAAATCAGCATAGACATTGCTTGCCTTTAGGATTGTATCTAATCATCAGTGCAGTATTGGGTACCAGTGTCAGGAACTTCCTACCATAGGAGCTAAGCCTACATTGGACTAAGGGGGGCCACTCTTAGAGCACAACAACTGTATGGGTCCAAAGCACATAGTGTTTGAGAGTGTGAAAGCATGAGAGGCATCCAATAGGTTAAGGAGACTGCAGCAGACAGCCTTATGTTTCTAAACATATCATATCATCATTCCTAGTAGTTGCATTACTGCTGTCACCTTACACAGTGTGAAATATCACTGTGTATTGGTTGTACTTGGTTGTACTATCCATTCACCTTTGACTTAGTGTTTTGTGGTTGTTATAATACATTGTCTTTATACCACCCCAGTTTTCAAACTGGTTTGTTTTCTGTCAAACCTTGTAGAAAGAGCCCATCAGGTCTTTAGAAGGAGACCATCACTAAATTCATCACTCTACATATTAGGGGCTACAGATCAACCACAACATAACCCCTTGCCAATTATTTTTACACCTCCATCCCCAGTCCCCTCTTCCACAACCACTCTTGGTCATCTTTACACACCAAGTGAAGTGACCCTTATTGACAAACCATACCCTGCCAATTGATTCTAAGTACAGTACTTGGCACAAAACTGGATTGAAGAAATTGTCCAGGCACTCTACTATATCCCTGAAACAGAAGCAGATCTTCATTGCCATTATGGTGAAAACCTAGTTGAAGACAGCACCTTCACAGTTGACAACTTAGTAGAATTTGTGCATGATCAGATTCCTCACCTATCGCCTCCCCCATCCACACATTCCTCTGAATTAGTAGATTGTGGCTTCCAAAGGGAAGAAGAAAGCTTAGCTAGTGCAAGCACATCTTCCTTCCACTCAGTACCAGAAGTTTAAGTACAAGAGTAAAGTCCATCTTACAGACCAAGAATTGTCCTTTATTTCACATATACAAGACTGTGACAATCTCTCTGCTGACAAGCAAGCTTGACTTTTGGACAAACAAAGGAATCCCACATCCCCCACTCAATACCAATTGGATAACACAGAGGCTGATAAGATGTCAGCACCACAAGCTAGTGGTTTTGCTGCTCCTGCTGCTCTAGCAGCTCCTACTCCTCTCAATCTTGATAATGTGCTTGCACTTATCAATCAACTCAGTCATGCAATGGGCATCCTGACTCAGCAGGTCACCAATCTGATGCAGCAAGTCACTGTGGCACATGTGGCCCTGCCACCTCCTTAAAGAGGAAAGAAGGACATAGTGAAGCACCCAGATTCATGGGATGGCAAAGGAACTAGTGCTGAGGCAAGGCACTTCCTTGCCACCTTTAATAATTAGGCATTTTCACAAGAAGACAACATAAACCAGCAAGTTGTGAGAACATGGCAGAGGCTGGACACAAAGTGGATAATGGCAGTACTTAACCTAATGGAGGGAGATGCTCATACATGGGCACTTCCTTACTTAGAAGAGTACAAGGCAGGGACATTTCCTTTCAGTGGGGATTACACTAAATTTGAAGTGCAATACACACAGAGGTTTATACCTCTAGACATTCAGGAGACAGTGCAGGAGGCACTAAAACATATTAAACAAGGAAAGATGTCAGTTGCTGAGTATCAGGCTTAGTTTGATCAACACTTGAAACGGACTGGGTGGTCTGACCCTGACCACCACACCCAATTCTACAATGGCCTAACCAGCCAAATCAAAGATGCACTGGCCCTAACCAGCATGTGTGGAGGACTCACTGTTTAGTGAGGCTGTTGGTACTTGGAACATGAAGTAGGACGATGGACAAGAGGGAGGAGGATGAGGTAGATGCGTAGTATTAACAGGAAGGCTCCGAACATAAGCAGAACTGCAAGGAGGTTTATCAATCTAATGGTGGCAGAGGAAAGAGGGCAAGGGAGTTTGCAAGTGGTAGTCACAAGTGAACAGTCTGAGGGCTGTCTGTAGTATTAGTCTAGCTTATATACCTAGTTACATGGTCTGTGTGCAGTAGAATACTCTGAAATGTATTGGAAGCTTTATAAATAGTATCCAATGGTGTTAGTTTCTCTTGGGTCTTGTGACCTTCTCCGCAGTAAGTCTTGTAGAAGCTGGCAGAAGCTGGTAGAAGGCTGTAGAAGGTCATAGAACCTTCTACTACTAATAATAGAACCTTGTTTACTCATTAGTAACTTGTTTGAACCTTGTCCACAAATTACAACAAGCCAAATCATCCAAAAACATCAGGCAACAATGAAAATGTGATATTGTGGACGCCTCTACTCATCACTTTTGCGCAAATGGACATGGTGGGACCATAGGGATCAGGTTTCCTACTATATTGGAGGTGGAACCAAGGGTCCTAGTCGGACAACTTGATAGTACCCTTTCTTTGAGTGTGGCAAGTACTATTGATAGTACATTGGTATAACTAAGTCATGAACATGGCATATTAGTTTATGACAGCATGCCTATTGGAACCCTCTCAGAACTACACACAGTTGCCTGCAGTATTGATCAGTGGTTGAGGCAGTGTGATTCTGAAAAGAAGGGGGGCTTGGCAACACAGCCAATGAAAGCAAGAGACCCAGATGCAATAGATATTGACATGTCTAGGCAGCAGTCATTGGAGGTTAAAACCTGGGCCACATATCAAAAGTTTATGCAGGGCAAGTGTTACAGGTGTGGTAAAACAGACCACACAAAAAAAGGATGGAAACCACAAACACAATGTTTGCAACCATTGCTAAAAGACTGGTCATAGGAGCAATCTTTGCATGATCAAATATCTGGGGAAACCTGGAAAGGGCAAGGCAAAGGTTGCTGCCATTAAATCGCGTGCAGTCTGCCACGTACAAGAAGGAATGCGCCTGTCAGTTGGCTTATCAAAACTGGGGGACGGAATGGATTCGAGACTGGAGATTAAAATCTGGTCAAGACTTCGTTGCCTACTCCACAGCCATATCACAACCACCTAACGGCGGCAATCACCCACTCTTCACATCAGCTCTTCCATCAAAGAAGAGTGAAAAGGAAGACTATCATGTCTGTCAACACACGCACTGTACGGCCATGCAAATGGCTGTTCGACACTCCTTTACAGCAGAATACCTTGCCATCACCGGCCAGATCTCCCCCCTGAAGACTCCACATGTCCTTGTGGGTTCAGGGACCGGATGGTGCATCATCTCCTTTACGACTGCCCCAGATACACGGTGGCCCATTGTTCTATTAATATCCGCTCACCTAACTACCCTTTCACCAATCAAAAGTTCGATGACATGTCTGAAAAGGACTTATTCAATGGGGATTGTGGCTTATGGCTTTTAATTTTCCTGCAATGATCTAAGGCTGGCTCAAAACTGGAGACGGGGGCAACTCCATTTGATCCTGGGTAATTGCGTGTCTCTACGGATTCATGACCCTGCTATGGCAGCCTGTCCATTATTTACCTTGTCCGCAGTCTGACCATAGACTTTACTTCGCTACTTCTTACTATGGTTTCCTTTAGAAGGGTACCTTTTCTCGCTTTGTTTGACTAGTGCTTGGATGGCGCAACCTCCATTACATAATATTCTCAAATTTGTCTATTTACTTAGATAAGACTGGTCTTGTATTCTCATACTGTCCCGGAATAAAATGGTTCAAAAAAAAAAAAAAAAAAAAAGATTGCTGCCACCTTGGAAGAACCAGCATCCTTATCCAGTACTGTGGCCACAGCATCAGCCACCATTCCAGCCAAAGCTAAGTCACAGGCAGACTTATTGGCCAAGCTTATAGAACAATTGAAGAGCCAGAAGGCAGAGATTGCCACTCTCAAGTCATCTTTTTAGATGTGGGACTTATTTCTGCTGCAGACAGTCCCAGTGCAGAAATGTATGACTCAGCTTCTTGTGCCTTGGTTTTGAACTTAAATGTCTCTCATGATTGTTTACACCATGTATATGCCTGTAAGTTAGATAGTAGTAGTGTTCTATTCCCCTTGTTTCAGTAACCACATCTACATCTGCCTCTGAGATGAACATTATATCTAGTGTTTCTTCTGCTTCATAAAATGTAGTAGTGCTGCAAGTGATGAATTCTAAATGCAGCACTTTCTTCTGTAATTATTCCCAAAACTAAAGAAAAACATAGTCTTTTTTTTTTTGAACCATTTATATTCCAGGGCAGTACGATAGTACAAGACCAGTTCTGTAAACATAAGTAGACAGATTTGATAGCATTAAGTGTCTCAAAACTCCAAACCCTCGGCCCACCCCCACCCCCAACCCCTACTAGGACCACAAACTTGTTACCACAATACCCAGACTGATTTGTGCCTCCTCCAGACCAGCCATTAACATCCTTGCAACACCCCTCAGTGGGAGACTAGGCTTCAGAAAGAAACAGTCACACAGTGTGTTCAAAATGAGAGTGGGTATGCCCATGGTGTCTTCAGGCAAAGAAGCAAAGGGAGGGAAAAGGAAGAAATGGGAGGGAAGACTCTGAGAACAGAAGGGACATTGGGGAAAGAATGGGTGGCCACCTCCCAGAGGAGACCAATTGTCTGTGAAGCTCTATCAAAAGGGTGTTGTAAAGGGCATGATGACCCTGTGCCAGAGCATGGCAGTGTGTGATTGTTGATAAAGGGGTGGGAGGAAGTCCACCCCAGAGTGGTTAGTGAAGGGGAAAAAGATCCGGGCCCAGCCACACACACAGCCTCCAGAAGCTGCATCCTTGACAGCCATGGGAGTGCAAGGTTCATTAATCCAAAGGTGTCAGAGAAAGGGTGAGAAGGGGATAATTGGAGAGAGGTTTGGGGTTCTGGCCGGATTCAATGAGGCATCATGGGGTGAACTAGGCCCCAAGGCCCTAAGGAAAGCTACACGCCAAGGAGGTGTCACAACCCCCATTTATTTACCAATCACCCCAGCTGCCACAGACCCCTAGCCAATAAAGACGGTCCAGCCCAGCCAAGAAGGGATTGCAGAGTGACAACGACCTTGATCTGAGGAGAAGCGAGGTGACCAGAAGAATCCCCTAGGTTGAGGGAAGAGTTGAGATGATGAAGGGAGACAGAGCCCCCAGAGAGGTGGAGGAAGGCAATGAGCCCTCCATGTTGTTGCCAACATAATGTGACAAAGGAGGGTGATAATGTGGGGGTGGAGGCCCACATATGGTGAGGGAAGTGGAGTGGGGGACGACAGTGAGGAGGTTCCAGTGAAGCCAGCAAAGGTGGAAGGGTGGTGAGGAAACATCAGTCAATGATGTCCTCAAAGAGTGGAAGTTGTGGACAACGATGAGGAAGTCCAATAAGTAAGAGAGAAGGGAAGAGGGCCCCCATCGTCAGTGACAATGATGACCCCAAGGGCCCCCAGCAGACCCAGCCAGAGCACCAGAGCTCAAGGGAGATGGTGGTGGTACAAGGTCAAGAAGGATTAATTTGCGAAACATAGTTATTTTCATGTCTCTTGTTATTTATCTGGTCATCATCATACTGTAAAAGTAGCAGCTATGATAGATTCAGGAGCAACTGTGTTGTTCCTGGACAAAAAGTACACTGACCATCATAAGATGTGGCAGGTTCTGTTGGAACATCCTATTCAACTCTATAATATCAATGGGACTTCAAATGAAGCTGGTAGTATCACCCATAAAGTCTCTCTCATTCTCAAAATTAGACAAGACAAAGAAAAGTTTGACTTTTTAGTCACTAGTCTTGGTCCAGTAAACAGGATTTTGGGTCTACCTTGGCTTAGACATTGGAACCCCCACATAGACTGGCAAGCAGGTACTATGTGCCTTAATTCCAACAGTGGGGATAATCCCCCTGAGGAACTTGAGATAGAGGTAACACATATCATAGTGGACTAGATGAAACACTGACATCTCCTTGCAGAGAAAGTGTTGAACCATTCTTCAGATGAGGTTTAGTGTTTAGCAGGCTTTACTTATTCACAAAAGATTACCAAACAACAAGCAGTCACTAAGCCTAAGAAAACCTTTGAAGAAATTGTGCTTTTACATTATCATAACTTTACAAAAGTGTTCTCTGAGAAGGAATCCCAGAGGCTCCCTGAGCATCAACCATGGGACCATGCAATTAACCTTGAACCAGCTGCAGTTATGCACAGAAAGGTTAAAACATATCCTATGTTGCCTAACAAGCAAGTGGAACTTGACAAATTCCTGCAAGAACATGTATCTAAAGGATATCTGGTACCATCTAAGTCACTGATGGCATCTTTAGTGTTCTTTATTAAAAAGAAAGATGGAAAGTTATGTCTTGTGCAGGATTATTGTTATCTTATAAAATCACTATTAAGAATTGTTATCCACTTCCACTTGCAGTGGATATTATAAATTGCTTAAAGGGAGCAAGGTACTTCACCCAGTTTGATGTTTATTGAGGATACCACAACATCAGAATCTATGAAGGTGATGAATGGAAAGGAGCTATAGCTAACAACTGTGGTCTATATGAGCCAAAAGTAATGTACTTTGGCATGACCATTAGTCCAGCCACCTTTCAAGCCCTCATGAATTCAGTCTTCACTGATCTTATCACACAAGATGAAGTAGCAGTCTATATGGATGATATTCTCATCTATAGTAGTGACCTTAAGCAGCATCACAAAGTTATATGTGATGTTCTTAGTTATCTACAAGACTACAACTTGTACCTCAAACCTGAAAAGTGTGATTTTGAGAAGCAAGAAATGGAGTACCTTGGGATGATAATCCATCCTGAAGAAGTGCAGATGGATCCTGGCAAGATCTCTGCAGTAAGGGATTGGCCTACACCCACAACCCTGAAAGAAGTCAAAGCCTTTGTTGGGTCTGCCAACTTCTATAGGAGGTTCATTAAGGACTTTGCTAGTATTGTGTGACCCTTATATGACCTTACTAAGAGGGATACCTCTTTTCACTGGCATAGTGAGCAGCAAGCTGCCTTTGATGGTTTAAAGGAACAATTCATCCAAGAACCTATTCTAAAGGTTTATGATCTAAATCTTTCTACTTGCATTAAAGTAGATGCTTCAGGCTTTGCTACTGGCAGTATTATGTCTTAAAAATACCCAGATGGTCTCTGGCACCCCATTGTGTATCACTCTGAGTCTATAAGCAAAGAAGAGCATAACTATCTATATATACAATAGACATTGGTCCCTGAAAAGGAAACAGGTTGGCTCAAAAAGTAGCCACTTGCTTATGTAATAGTGACTAAGCAAAACTCCTGTCCTCTCTTTAGAAAGGTGGCTGGCCACTCAAAAAGGCAACCACGATTTGTAAGCAAGTCTGGACTCAACCTTGCCCATGCCTAAGCAAACCTCCTATCCCTCTATTTTCATCATCAAATGTGTGTTTACCTCTTTAATCCCTATATATTATTTTCTGACATGCTTTTTTCAGTTTTTGGTGCCCTTTTATATATGTTTCCTTTATCTACTATTGTCAAATTTACTGTTTTAAATATTTTTAGTGGCTTCTTTTGGTTCTCTCAGTGCTTAGGGGGTGACTGTTACATGTCCACTGGTACATGGCTTAACTTAAGTGGGATAATGGTGATACTACTAATAAACAACTTAGTGATATGATGGCCCTCAATGGCATGTGGATTGGGAGTATAACAGCAAGCCCTTAGCCATGGGACAATACTGACTTAAGGAGGATGATGACAAGGCAGACTCCTACCAATAGGAGCGTAAGACTAAGAGACACGAGGTGAGATAGAATAGAGTGGATTCAAGAAGACCAAGCTGCAGACTACAGGTGCAGCTTGGCTAACCTATATACAGATACTCGAGGGCTTTAAAGCACCTCTTGAATGGTAAGTAACCAATCACGTATTATATGGTTATTGTAAGAGTCCATCCAAGTTATACCATATTGAACCAATCCAATGCCACATCCTTATTGTACAATACTGGGGTTTTTGGGCTGTTATCATATGAGTCATGCACCATTATCACATGTATCCAGTCTGGGGATACAAGCTACCTAGAGTCCCGTTTCCACTTTGTAACAGTGACTGTGCTGCCTTTCTTCAGTTGGCAGTTGAACCCTGGAGACTTTGTAGACCAAGGTGACACTTAGTGAAGTCCTACTTCCCTGGCTTCCCTGAAAACAGGGTGTCTTTTTAGAGAAGTGGCTGGCTTCTCAAAAAGAGAGGCAGTTTATCAGTAAGTAACCTAGATTTCTTGAGTTCAGGGAGGTATGGGGCATCACAACTGGTTGTGCATGCCTCTGCATGATGTGAAACCTTGCACAGACCCCTATTAGGTTTGAGGATGTGTCCCTCTAGAGTTTCTAAGGCTGTTTGCAGGCATAGCACACTTGGGAATGTGAAAGGTGAGCCACTTGGGCATGATAGTGATTTGTGTCACAAGGGGTTATGCACATCTTCTCACATCACAAGGCTTCACACAGTGATCTTTTGGGGTTTGAAACTCCCTTCGCGTAGAGATAGGACAAGATCAGGGATAGGATGTGGTAATGTATCTTTGTGCAAGCTTCTCCAGTATATGTACACACTGTGTTTATATATTTCACATCATAAACATGCAATTGCAAACAGAGTCCAACATGATCTGCCTCCACTGGGGTGAATTTTTTCAAAGTATCTAAGGGACTGTGCAAGTGCAAGACACTGGAAGATGTGTGGGGAGGAGCCACACTAAACCAAATCATGATGGGTCATGCACACATCTGCACATTGTGCAGCTTCACATACCATTTGCCTTTGTGGGGAGTAAATGGTATTTAAATGTCTAAAGGCACACAAGAGTGCAGGACACTGGAGGATGTGGGGAGATGAGCTGCACTAAATCAGATCATAAGGGGTTGCACACATCTCTGCATGTCATGAAACTTCATATTTTATGCTATTTATATTGGGAGTAACTTCCTTGCAAATTTCTAGGTCTGCCTTCTCCATCCTCTTCCTAATACCATTGATCTCCAAATCCATATCAAACTGAGCACGTTGCAGCTGTGTAAGATGCTTTTTAACACCCTCCCTTTGTTTGTGCAGTGTGGTCTGCTTGCGTAACATGTCTCAGAGTTGAGACACCTCAGCCTTAATGCATGGGTTGCCAAGGTCTTGCACTACCTCATCTATAGCATATGCACAAGGGTGTTCACGCTGGAACTGTGTGAGTCATAAGTCAGGGATGGGGATAGGGATACAGATAGGGGGGTCAATGGGTCGAAGGTAAATGGGTTCTGCATATGGAGGTTGATTACGTCCCATACATCCTACCACTTGCTAATTATTGTCATGGTAGAAAATGTAGGGCACAACTACATAAGTGGGGTTGTTGTCAGAATGAGGGATCATGAAGGGGTAGTAGTGAATGAAATGTGGGAGGTTAGGGAAGAACAGAAGTCCTGGGTCATTGTTGTCATCATCTTCAACTGGGGCTCTATGGTAGTTGATGACTTCATCAAGTCCATTGTCCTTGGCGAGTGCTGGGTATGGCCCCCTTTCTTCTTCTCGTACTGCCATAGCTATGGCAGTATCATTATCAACAAGTGTGGGAGATGTAGGAGGAGGTGTGGTTGGTGCATAAGGGAATGGTTGGAACATAGATGTTGAAACCTCAGATTCAAGTAACTGTGTGCAACACATATCAGGCAAGCTGATCATAAGAGGAGGTGGGGTTTGAATTGGGACTGGTGCCATAGGGACGACTATGTTCTGGTAGGCACAATGTTTGCCTACAGACTCATATTTGTCTTGAACAATGCTAGAGGTAAAAGACATGGGACTATGTTTCAAAGTGAGAAGCTGATAAGTGGTTGAGAGGGAGGATAGGGATTTATTTCGCCTTGAAGTCTTTGGCTTTTATGTCCTCTTGGGCACTCCTTCGGCATTAGAATGTAGGCAATAGAAGTTCATTATCATGGACTGAGAGTGGGTCAGGTTTTCCCAAGGTTCCCATGTACTGTCACTCATGGGAAATCCTTTTCACTTGATAAGGAAATGGAGCTTGCATCCTTGGCCTTGTTGGCGTAAGTCTAGAACTTGCTCCACTTCATATTCTTCTTCTCTGTCAATAAGCTCCAGTAATGGTTGGGTAAAGTTTGGCCCATGTAATGCCATCTCCTTATAGGGAGTCAGGAGGTTAGCATGGATCACCAGATGTATCTTCCACTGGCTTGGCAGGTCCAATTCATATGATACGTGCAATAAGACCTTCTTGATAGGGAAAGGTCCATATCTCTTAGGCACAAGCTTGGAAGTAGGGTAATGAGTTTGTAAGTTTATGCCCTCTAACCAAACCATGTCCCCTTCTTTATATGGGGTGAAGTTGCACTTGCCTCTTTCTGCTATAAGTACTTGCACATGGTTGATACATTCTTGCACCTTCCTCCTTGCTTCTTTCATCTCTTCAATCTACTTGTCAACTGCTGGTGCATTTGTTGTTTCTTCATTTCCTGTTGCCCTTGGTGTCCAGCCCATCAGCAACTTGAAAGGGGATCGTTTGTCATAGCATTGGGCCAACTATTGTGTGCAAACTGAGCAATGGGAAGTAGGTTGACCCAATTATCTTGTTGGACATTGCTCCAATGGCAAAGGTACTGTTTGAGCCATTGATTGGTGCATTCCAATTGTCCATCTGTTTGCGGATGGTATGCCAACATGATATTTTGTTTGATGTCCAGCATTTGACACAGGTTGTGCATATAGGTTGAAATAAAACGAGGATCCCTATCTGTGATCATCTTCTTTGGCAGTCCATAGTGTGGGTAGACATATTGAAGGTATAGTTGCACTACTCCTTTAGCTGTAATTTGTCTTGTTGCAGGGAATGAATATGGCCACCTTAGTGCAATTGTGGTCAGTAATGGTGAGTATTGTGTTGAATCCTTTTGACTGTGTTAATTTTGTTATGAAATCCATAGTGACAACTTCAAATGGCTGTGCTTCTGAGTTGGTAGTGATGGGGAATAATTGTGGTTTGTGTCTGTGAGTGTTGATTCTATTGGCTTGACAAACCGCACATCCCTTGACATATTCCCCCACATCTTCTTTTTGATGTGGCCACTAGTATCATTCTTTGAGAAGAGCATGTGTGTTGCCAATTCCTGGGTGTCCATGATGAGGGGGATTGTGAAAAAGGGAAATTACCCCCCTCTTAAGTTTGATGTTGCCCTCAACATTGGCTACTTGGGCTCCTTCATGGCACCACATTTTAACATCATCTTGGTAAAGATTGTGAGCGTTGATCCACTCTGGTTTTGGTGTGTTGTGGTGGTTTAGTTCACTCCACATTGACAGCTTGTCTATTGATTTGTCTTCGGTTCCTGCCAGATTGACGAATAATTCTTCAGGTAGTACGGTGATATCATTGTTGTCTTCCTCCTCTTTGTCATAGTCACTTCTTCTTGACAATGCATTGGCCCTCGCATTCTTTGTTCCGCTAACATGTTTGAGAACAAAATTGTATTCTTGTAGTTCTTGGAATTCGTGTGTGACCTGTCTACTGATTTTTCTTGGCTCTTTCCAGTAGATAAGATTGGCATGGTCGGTGTGAATAGTAATAATGTGAGGGGATCCTACAAGATATGTTTTCCACATTCTTAGGGCCTTGACAACTGCTATCAGTTCTTGGTCATAAATGTCATAGTTTTACTTGGTTTGAGTAAAACTTTCCAAGAAAAATGCTACTGGATGCATCTTCTTGTCGTCACCTTCTTAATTAAGAACTGCACCAATTGTGAATCTAGAGGCATTGACTTCAATTTTGAATGGTGCATCCAATTTGGGGCATTGGAGGACTGGTGCTTCACCAATTCTTTTCTTCAGTTCTTCAAATGCTTTTTGTCGTGCTTCTGTCCATTGCCAAGGCATGTCCTTTTTTGTAAGGTCATTAAGAGGTCATGTGATGGCCAAAAATCCACGTATGAATCATTAATAGAAGTTACAGAATCTGAGGAATCTGCATACTTTCTTAAGGTTGGTAGGTGTTGGCTGATCACATACTCCTTATACCTTGACTGGATCCATCTTTACTTGTCTGTTACCAATGATAAACCCTAGATATTCCACTTCTCTTGCCTCGAATACACATTTTTCTGGTTTAAGGTAGAGATCGTGTTCATCAAGTTGATCCAATACTTGATGTACCAGTTGTTGATGCATAGTGAGGTTATCAGGTGTTGCAATTAGGATGTCATCCATGTAGATTACAACCCATCCTTGAGCAACCAAATTGTGGAAAATGGTGTCCATCATTGTTTGAAATGTGCTTGGCGAATTTGTGAGTCCAAAGAACATAACGCAGGGTTCGAATAGCCCTTTGTTAGTCTTGAAGGCACCTTTCCATTCATCTCCTGGCTTGATCCACACATTATTGTATCCCCAACGAATGTCAAGTTTGGTGAAGATTCATGCTTCCCTTACTTTGTTAATAAGTTTAGGGATAAGCAGGAGCAGGTAGCGATTCTTCACAGTTAAATCATTGAGCTTTTGATAGTTCTGGACTGGTCATAGTTTCCTGTCTTTCTTTTTGATGAAAAAGAAGGGTGATAAGTAAGGGGATTTGAACAGTCAAATATACCCTTTCTTTAACTGTTCCTCTATGAATTCTTCTAGAGCTTTATCTTTGACTTGTGTTATGGGATATATTTTACAGTCGATGGTAGCAGGTGCATTGGGGATAAGGTCAATGGCATGGTCCCATGGTTGTGGTGGTGGGAATCATTGGGAGCTTTCTTTGTTGAAGACTTTTTGGTGATGATGGTACTCTTCAGGGATCCTTTCTTTGAAAGTTTTTATAGTCTTGTCTGCAGCTTTCTGAGCTAATTCAGAAGCCATAGTGGTCTTGCGCAGGTGTGCGACTTCATCTGGAGTTTCTTCTACGTGTTTCTCCCATTGTTCTTCAGTTATGATTTTTCAATTGGCGACAGATACATATCCTAGACTGGTGATGACCACTGGTTGGAATTCTTTGTTGAGTGTGGTGTCTTTCCAGTGTATACTCAGTTCGAATGCAGTGAGCCATGGGTGTCATAAACCATTAAACTTAGGTTATGACTCAAGTGCTTAGGCCAATCCAGACCAGTCCAAAATTATGTAATCAAGTTCTAAAAAGGAAATCCGGAATCGGAGTTTGAATTTCGTACTCCAAAGGTCACGTGATCTGTCATGTGACCAGTCATGTGACCTTTCTATGTTTATCCATCAGGTGATCTATCATGTGCTCTCTGTTGATCAATCAACAAGGTTTCGTTGATCGATCAATGAAGATTGTTGATCAGTAAACGATGACGGGCTAGGTTGCCTCTATGCATAGGAACACTGCCCTAAGCAACCTGAGCTACCCTGGGTTTGGGGAGGCGTGAGGTGTTGAAGCTGGTTGTGCAGGCCTCCACGTGGTGTGTAACTTTGCACTACTATTGGCTTCAGCCGAAGGTACGTCACTCCAAGACTGCTAAGGGTGCGGTCACGTGCCGGATGCTAGGGAACACAAAGAGTGAGGGGAACTAGGCCCTGCAGAGCTCTGAAGCCCCTGAGGGGAACGCTAAGATTTCCTTCCTTGAATAAAGGTAGATACAGGAAGTGTTATATAGAGAAACAGAGAAGAGGATCTAGAGATGAGAATATAATCTAGGGTGTAAGGAATATAAGGGACAACTGAAGTGAGGTAGCGAAACCAAAGAGGATAACCAAATGGTATATAGTTGTAATAGGCCAAAGTGGCCAAAGCATGGGAAAGTGCTGCTAGCCAAGGTCGGCCAAAGCGTGGGAATCGGCCAAAGTGCGGGAATTGGCCAAAGTGCAGAAATGGACCGGGCTGCCAGAGTGGTGTGGGAAAGTGACAGAAGGGGCACTTTACCTGGCCAGCCATGCATAGGGCATATTAACAAAGTTGCACAGCAGTCATGTGACTGACTGTGCAGAAGTGGCACCACTCAAGGTATTATTCCTATTGGTGGTTATCTTTAGATTCTTTCTGTTACCTTCTAGGAGATTCCATTGCGCAGCACCTATGGGTCAGCTTTAGGCCTACCCTAAAGTATGCACAGACCATGTACTTAGGTATATAAGCTAGAGCAATACAACAGACAGTCCATCAGACTGTCCACTTGTGAACTCCCACTTGCAAGCTTCCAGTCTTCTGTGCAGCTCTCCACCATTGGTTTGCTCCACCTCCTTGTTCCCTTTCTTGTGTTTAAAGTCTTCCTCTGCTCTCTCCACATCGCTCTCTTCATCATCCCTCTTATCTGTCATCATCTTCTTAAGTGTTTCAAGTATCATTGACTTACTGAGAGTAAGTCATCACAACAGGTATCCCAAGATTACTTCATCAGATCCTAAATTAGTAATAAGGAATCTGAGGGTCTTGGTTCGACTGCCGGTTGTGACTTCAAGATCAGTAAATTGGGTTATTTCTCCATCTTGATTGTGCATCCTATTGATGTTCCATATTTTTATTGGTCTTTGTACTTAGAGTGTCGAAATTTTGAGTTGGTTTATCAGATTTTTACTGATGAAATTGTTGGTTGCTCCGGAATCCATAAGCACTTGTCTTTTGGCCGTTGTGTGTGCAGATTTAAAAAGAACTGAAATTTGCATAGATCAGTATCTGCTATGGTACATGCTAATCTTCATTGCTTTAGCCCAGGCTGCCAGGTTCAAGCATTGGAAAAACCCTGTTTTCCAAATAATTGTTCTTCAAGAGCCACTTTAACGTCATCAGAGTTGGCTTGCATAGCTGCTATATAGGCAGCAGCCTTTTCTGAGGCTTTCATGTTTGAATTGCCTTCTACTTTGATGGTGGTGATGACAGTGGGACTGGTCTAAGAGGTTGTTGCGACAGAAGCTTGGGTGTTTTGGTGTTGAGGATAGTTACATGAGATATGTCCTTTATTACCACATCTAAAGCACCTCCCTTCTTGTTGGTATTGTTGTTTGTCTTCATCAGTCATTGTGGCTCTAGCACAGGTTCTTCCAATGTCCATGGCATTGGGGTTTCAGTTATTGGCATACATATTTTGACGCCATTGCTTGCAGCGTGGGTTGTTACTGTTTGTCGGTTTGCAAAGATGACTTTGAAGGAGGTTCTAAATTTGTTGCTATTCAACAGTGGCTTCAGTCCAGTTGCACCAGTTGACAGGTCAGTGTTGATGGAGGATGCTTTTCATCAACTTGAAGGGTAACCCTTGTGTGTATAGGTTAAGGGTTACTTCTTTGTCAAGCATATATTCGGCTTTGTTGGCAAGACTAGCAAACTTGGCATTGTAATCGTTGATATTTCCTCCTTTCATCTTTAGCTTGGAAATGTCAGTTTGTGCTTTTTGTCTTTCTGAAGTATCAGTGTAAGTGCATTGGAATCGAATCTCTACTTTGTTTTACAAGTTTTCTTCAGCTGGTGCCACCCCCATAGCAATTTGATTGTTAAGCCAAGTAACTTGCTCTTGAACCCAGTCTTGTACCAATGGTCCTCATATATAGGACAAAAAGGTCATGGCCCTTTGATAAGGGAATTGAAGTATTGCAGCCATTAGATTCATGCCTCAATAAATGGTGAAGTCTAAAAGGAAGGCTTTGCTTTGTCCATGATCCCTGTTAAATTCGGCTGGAGGGTTTCCACCTAGTTTTCTGTTAGGTGGTCCTCCTCCTGCTGGGGCTCTGCCTGCTGGTGCAGCACCTGGTGCAGGTGTGCCTCCTGGTGCTCCTCCTCCTCCTCCTCCTCCTCCTCCTCCTCCTCCTCCTCCTCCTCCTCCTCCTCCTCCACCTCCACCTCCACCTGGGGCTGGGGCAGGGGCTCCTCCTCCCACTGCTGCCTCCAGGGGGTGCAGATGGAATAGTGGTACTGATTGAGGCTTGTTTAGTCTGGGTAGCTGACATGTCTGGTGCTGGGTTGTTCTGCTGGGGTGGTTCTTCTGGTTGCATAGTGTCTTCAGGTATTTGTTCTGGTGGATTAGGAGGTATACCAAAATAGTTTCTTTGACTGTGATGTGGGCTGGTCTAATATTGGTTTGGTGCAATTTTAAGCATAAACCACTGGTGATCAGTCTTGCTTTAAGCTACAAATGCCCACTTCTAAAGATCCTCAAGATATTCAACTGGTTGATATCTGGAAGTTCAGTCATATACACAGTATCCTTCATTTTCTCCTTAATCAACCCAGACAACTGTTCCTTTGATGTGTTCAGAAAGAGTATCTTCTCTAGTTCGTTCAACATATTTTGGGGTAAACTGTGCTTCTGCATGGCTTTTTCCTTTCTTTGGGGAAGCCACCGTGGTTCAGGGGAGAGACTTGACTTAATGTTACACTCACATGGGTGATTGTGCAACGTGCAACTAAGTCAAGTAGTCTTAGAGTAAGACTGGTTCAGGGTCTCAGTTCAGTGATGCACAAGTAGTACATGGAGCAAAGCTCAATGTGACTGAGAGAAAGTGACTCAAAGGTCCTTCTGAATAACAGAGGTGAGGTGAAAGTCAAAGGCCCACATGGTCAACTAAAGGTATCCTCAGAAAGGAATCCCTCTAGAGTCTGTGAGACTGAAGTAATGTGTGATTCAAGAAGAAGTCAAGTCTACCATACAAGCTAGGTATGCTACAACTTATATACTAATACAACACCAAAGAGTCAGATGGTGCAATCCTAGGATCCAGGTCCTAGGAATGAGTCATCGTATAGTACATGTGATAATAGTAATGGAATGCCATAGAAGGCCATAGAACAAGATCAGTCAGCACAATCAGTAACATGTGATAATCAAGTTATGGTGAGTCAGGTAGTCCAGCACTTGCTTGTATAGTAAATGATGGGAAAGGACGTAAGCAGCAATATGTAATGAAAGAAAAGTGTCTGGAATCATAACATGGCAGGATATTCCAGCTGTCAGACAGTGGGCAGTATTTCAAACTTCTTTGTCCAACTGTCTGGCTGTGGGACTTTCCTCTGTCCAACTGTCCAACAGTGGGGTTGTCAGACATAAATAAAATAGGAAAGACAGGCATTGTCTAACATCTTGCATCCTGCTGCACCCTCGCACATGTATATACATAATCTCTAAGTGCTATACTTTAGGTGAAACACTACAAACAGGAAAAGCAACTCAGACAACTGCATGAAACACCCATGTGAGCAGAACTGCAATGGTACATATTGTGATTGCCCAGGCTGCGACTACAGTATCAGGCTGTCCACATGAGCACATCTATATGGTGCAAAACCTAGAAGATCTCTATACCTTGGTGAAGTGTTGTCCATTGTTTTTGCTATGGCTGCTAATACATTCAAGTTTGGGGAAATAAGCCATTATCTAAGGTTACTGGATGCTGAGATCCCTACCAGTGGATATCACGTGCCAGACCCTGACTTTGTTATGAGATGCTGTCACAAGGAGAATGGTGCCAGTTCTCTCTTCCATGTGAACCTGTCAGAAGGAGGGTGAGCTCTTTCAGAAGGGTGAGTGGGGTGGATGGGTGAATTGTGGCCACAAAACGTACTGCGATAGCATGTAGGTTTGCACCTGCTTCTGGAGGATGAACACCAATAGCAGGAAACATGGGTGACATGGATGCACAGAGATGCTGGACTGACTGCAGCTAATCCCCTACCTTGACATCCCAGAGAGTTACAGTCCCGTCAACAGTCACACCACAAAATACAAATCCCCTTGGTAGGAATGTACTGGGATACACATTGCTGTGATGGGGTAAGCCATATGCAAATGTGTGGAGGACGATTCCAGAGTCTAAGCTATACAGATCATATCCACCACATTTAGCAGTGGATATATGAAGCCTGTTTGAAGAGAGCGAGCTTCCAAGCCTTGTAGATAGAGGCGTGAATTAGTGCTTGATTATGTCACTTCATGAGTATCCTGGCTACACACATGCGAGATGGCATGTTGATTGACTGAATTACAGTCATCTTCTCCAAATCCCACAATCTAGTAGTTTGTCTTTAGAGTTAGTGCAATAAGTCACAAAACAGAACCCACTGAATGCTGTGATGGCAATACATTGTGATCAGCCTTATGTCACCACCAACACTAGCGCTACTATGCCAGTGTAGCCCAGTCAAAATGATTTCTGTGTTATGGTTGTCTGTGGATTTCTTAGGGACACCCAAGGTCCCATGTCCTTTCCAATCATCTGAAGTATATGCAGATAAATATAAATCAAGCACAGAGAGAGACAGACAACAACATATGACGCTTGCCCCTTTTCCAGACCCAGACATCCAACCTAGAACCTGTTGAAAGATAGCTGGTGGAAGCATCAGCAGCCATGAATTTGATAGCGTGATGTTGAGCACGAAAATAGCTGAGGCTTATGAAGTCCTTGGTGATAGGTGTGTGAGGGTCCCAGTGTAATGTTGAGGCAGTTACTCACTCCTGGATGAATAATGATGTTTATCAAGATGCCACTATAGCACACACAGACCAGCATTTGTTCAGTCCTAGGAAGCCATAGTAGTGATTTGATATGGCTTGGGGAAACAATCAAATAATGGAGTTGGCCATTGGCTAAGGAAAAAATATGCAACCTTTGATCAAGCCCTCCAATGGCGATATAGTCACCATGAACACTAAATGCCACACAAGTAATTGCATCCTCACATGTATGGTGTGTCAATAGATACTTTCCATAAAATTGGAGGGGCATGGACAGGGAGTGTACTAGATATTGGCATGCTGGCAAGGCTTCAAGTCAAAATAGTGAGGCTAAAAGATCCAATGAGTGAGGCACACCACACATTCAGAGTCAGCCTTAATGTGACATTATTAGACAGCATTATCAGACAGTGGCATCCACATATGGTAAAGTTCATCCTGATTCAGGTGAAACAGGGGTGGAAAATACATTGCTTCCCTGGTAATTGGCCCAGGTAGTTAGAAGGTTTACACCAGGTTTACATGGGCTACCAAGAGAATACCCCTACTGTTGGAACATGATAAGTATGTAAGGCTCTTATCTATAGTAGTTACGACATTATGGTAGTACAATTGCCTAACAAGGCAATTAGGATGCACACCATAGTGGGCATATCACATCTCATGACCATGTGAAGTCTATGCACTCCGTATATGGTGTCTTCTATCAGGTGTGTGTGAAAACGCGATATTGTGGACACCTTTACTCATCACTTTACTTGTTTTGGACATGGTGGGACCATACTCATATTGGGTTGTCTGGGGTTTCTACCCGTATAGAAGTTGAATCTTCCTCTCCTTAGAGGACACCCGGCTTCTATCCCTCTGTCAATAAGACCATGTTGCTCGCTGAGCATTTAGATGTACCAGTTACTACTCAAACTGCGAAGACACTTGAGCAGCGTTTTACTGAATTCGATGCACAAGTGTGTTCTAGGATTAAACACTTTATGGATGAGGAATCCGATTCCAATTTTGATGTTGATATGTCACAGCAGCCTTTGGGCAGTGCACAAATCATTGGAATTGATGGGCTGAGTGATGATGAGCTTGCCACTATGATTAGCAGTAAGTTCACCAATGTGTTACAACTACATTTCGATGATCTGACTATTGAGGGGGGTTCTGATGAAGAAAACAGAGCCCCGACACCTCCTTACATCGATCCAGCCACTGTTCCAGAGGCTAAAGAAATAATGGAGATGTGGGCACACCCTGCTTGGCAACATATGCCAATTAGTAGGATGACCTCTAATGAACAAATCAATGCCATTTACAGAGATCATCAAGAGTACTTGCACAAGCAAGAACTCTTGAACTGTTCTGCTACACCTGAAGGGTTTGGAACCCTTACTTCACCTTTTGTGTCCTATGCCACAACTCCAGAGATGTTTCTAACTGGACCTGATGAAGATGTCCCTTTGGACATTCTTGATTGGGGCTCCAATGATGAAGGGTATGTTTCCTTCATGACTAAAGTGTCACATGCTGAACTCTATACAGTATCAGCCCCCTTCCTAAGCAAGTTAAAGGGTGGCAGTTGTAATTATACAGTACAGAGATCACATGTAAATGAAGTGACTGAATTGTATAATATGCAAAGTGTTCTTGATTCCCTAAAGTGTAAACACGATCAGTACTTCAGTGAATGCGCTGAGTGTTGAAAGTGTACAGAAGCAATGTGGCTCCTTGATTCAGGAGCATCAGCACACTTTACTAATAATATTAGTGACTTCATTGATTATATGCCATTAGCTAAATCTGACAGAATACCTGTCAAGACTGCGGCTCATAAGATATATATAGAAGGAACTGGCACTGTACTGCTATAGCATTACATTAATAGTAAACTTGTTACTACATGAGTTTATCCAGTATTCTATATACCCTCTATGAGTACGTGTCTACTCTTTATGGGAGTATTTCTACAGCAAGGAATGCGCGTTATGGGAAATTCACAGCATATAAACTTGCTTAATAAAAATAATATTATTGTCCAATATAAACCCCTTGTGTTTGAACAACCAATGTTTTGGCTAGATGCCACTACAATAAATCTGGTTGAGTTACAGGATGATAATACATTTGTAATTTACAAGTTAGATCATGATCTTATGCATTGTCACCTTGGTCACCCATCTAATGAGGTTCTAAGATGAGCTAAAGATCACATTATTGGTTTTCCTAAAGGGATTACTATTTCTACAACCACAGGATTATGTCCTGGTTGTGTGCAAGGAAAAATGCCTGCTGCATCTCATCCTCCTTCTGATACAAGGGCAAAAGCTTCTTTTAATTGGATTCACTCTGATTTGAAAAGTTTCCCTGTACCATCATATCATAAATATAAGTATTTTATCATCTGTCTTAATGATTATACTTCATATGCATGGATCATTCTTTTATGGGATAAAGGCTCTGCTATTAATGCTCTAAAGCAGTGGCTTGCATTAATTAAAAATCAATTTAACACTACCATAAAAGAATGGATGTCCAATGCCAGCAGTGAATACAAATTAGGTGCTTTCATTAAGCAATTAAAAGATAATGGCATTATAGTGCTACAGTCTGCGCCACATATGCCACAGCAAAATGGGTGTGCTGAGTGCTTTATGTGCACAATTATGGATAAAGCACAAGCAATGCATCTTGATGCTTGCTTACCTCAATCCTGGTGGGAGTTTGCAGTTATACATGCTGCACATTGTTATAATAGAACTCCTATGAGTCATCTTAAATGGCAGACTCCTTATCAGCTATTAAACAATGAGATCCCTGATATATCTCATCTACAGGTGTTTGGTTGTGGTGCTTATGTACACATTCCAGAAGCATGTCAGGTGAATAAACTATCACCTAAAAGTGAGCTTATAATCTACCTTGGTAGAGGAACTGGAATGAAAGCTGATGTTTTCATGCGCACACCCAACACTTGGTTTTATTTAGACTTTTATTTAGACAAAGCACTATTTGATGAGTTATTATTTCCTAAGTGTTCTTTGGAACATTCTCGGAGTGAACCTAGTGGTGTAACTCAATTAGGTAGAAGAGCTTTAAAGAAGCCAACCACTAAAGATGATACCACTCCTGGTGATGATAACTTTACTCCACCTAAGCCTCCAATAGGGGGAAGCGCTCCCCAACCTGCTGGGGTTGGTCCATCCAGTAGTACTGGAGGATCTGGATTGCAGCAAGCCCCTGTTGATAAGTGACCTGTGTGCACTTAGCGGCTCAAAGGACTTATGCAGATATGGACTGCTTTAGATTAGATTGGATATACAGGACACATGTAGATTAGATTATTATGATCTTTACAATCTCGGACTTATTATCTATAACATCATATGTACAGAACAACTACAAGGACTTGTTATTGTAGTACGCGATAGGACTTTCCTTTTGTTATATCTTTATTGTGATATACCTTTGTTCTTTACATTCCTTGTACTTATTGTCTAAGTACACTCCCTTTGTTTCGCCCACTATTGTATTAGGGGCTTATTGTACTTCTACTTATTGTATGACGCTTTCCTTGTCCTCTATTGTAGTACAAGGTCTATTGTATCTAAAGTGTATAAGTAGCACATCATGTACGCCCTGATACCACAGTTCTCATCTCTGTGTATCAGGTTAGTTATGTTCCCTCTAATGTGAACACAGTTCTCATCTCTGTGTATCAGACGTCTCTTAAGCTCTACTTGCAAGATCCTCTGCTTACCCTGCGCTGCTATATCTCACCACAGTCTTCTTGTCCACTGTGAGTATATCTTCACCTGTGCTGTTCATCAGCCCCACCTGCACCACCTGCACCAGTACCTGGTCCTAGTCAACCTAGGAGGTCTGGCCATGCTAGGAAACCTACTACTTTTCCTGATAACATGTATGGAGATAAACCTCCTACACAAATTGTATGTGATATCAAGCAGACTTGTACTTGGCAGTGAATGATAGATAACCAGCCAGTTAGCTCCCGGTTGCATTCATGTCAAGATCAGTCAATTCCAGAAGACATTCCTAAGCAACCTGTGATTGATCCTCCAAGTATACAGAGTGAAAGTCCCCTCACTTCATAGGATGAAGTAGATTAGCAATTGCTGACCCGCCTTGCTCAGGAAGGGGGAGTCAAATTTCTAGATCTTCTGCTTGCCAAAGCAGTTTCACCAATAGATCTAGAGTCACCTGATACCTCTAATATTTGCGAATGGACCTTTTGGGACATTCTTAAAATGCCAAGTAGTTCACAGGAGGAGTGGCGTATTGCATGTTGTGAAGAGTTAGAGTCTCTTTGCAAACATAAAGTCTTTAAACTTGTTGACCCCACCAAAAGGCAGAAAGATCATTAAAAACCGATGGGTATTTGACTAAAAGTCAGATGGCCAGAAGAAAGCTAGGCTTGTAGCCAAAGGCTTTTCACAGGTTGAAGGCATAGACTATGACAAAATATTCTTGCCAGTGGTACGGTTTGAGACAGTCTGGATGATGCTTGCACTTGCAGCATTGAGAAATTGGCACATCTCTGGATTAGACATCAAAACAGCCTTCCTGTATGAAGACCTCGATGAGGAACTCTACATGGAACAACCTGAAGGGTTTAAAATCCCTGGCCAACAAAATAAAGTGATGCGCCTTAAGAAAGCTATATATGGACTTAAATAAGCTGCTCTTGCTTGGTGAAGAGCACTGGATAAGTCAATGAGCTCATTAGGCTGCACTAGACTATTATCAGACTCAGGTCTATTTGTCAATAAAGACAAAACAATAGTCATCATCATTTATGTTGACAATGTACTCTTTCTTGGAGTAAATAAAAAAGACATTGATTCCCTAAAGAAGTGCTTCATGGCTATTTGGGAATGTAGAGATTTGGGTGATACTAAAGAGTCTTTATGCATGCATATACTATGTTCTAAAGGAAGAATCCTTGTTGATCAAATGGTAGTGTTGCCACAGCTTGGCTCAGCTCAGCTTGGCTCAGCTAGGCATGGCTTCGACCAAAACAGGGACAGGGCCGAGCCGAGCCACTCCCAAATAAGCCAGCTCGAGCCGACTGTAAGACAAATAAGGAAAGTCAGCCATATATGGTATCCAGGGCTGATTCCAGGCTGAGTCAGTGGGTCTACTGTGAGTTGGGACTTAAGCAAATAGAAATTGTTGTAACTTAGTCTAGTGAAATGTAGTTGCACTGGCAGTCTGGCCTGTCTGGCTTCAAAGACTTCAAGACCTTCAAGCTTCAAGCTTCAAGTATCTCTGCCTGAGTCTAAGATCTAGTCTGAGCATTCCCTCACGCTCTCGCGTGTCCTTGGACCTCGGCCAGCTTCCATTGACCTTGGCTCTCTGCCTTGCTGCATCCCCCTCGCTGGTAGAGTTGCGACTGCGTTGCTGTCTGCCACAGTGGTCTGTTGTCTGCACATTGTCTGCGTGTTGTCCACGTTGTCTGCCTGCTGACTGCTTGCTGTCTGTGCGCTGCCTGCTGCTGCTGCTGCTCGGCACCCTTGCTGCTGCCCTCCCCCTCCCCCTCTTGGCCCTGCTCACTATCCCACCATCAACCAAGCCCCTTGGCCAGTCAGACCCTTTCACCCTCGTTGTCTCGCCACCTTAGACCCCCCCCACTCTCCCTTGTGTGCACTGTGTCGGCCCCACGGACCCCCTATGGACTCCCTCACTCACCGCCTTAATGCCTTGCCACCTTGTCTCCCCCCATCTCCTTCATGCGCATCATGTTGGCCCTGGACCTCTCACCTCTTGTCTTCTCCCTTGCGCCCACCCTCTTGAACCCCCCTTGGACGCCTCCTCTCCCTCTTGGTGCCTTGGACCCACTTCTCTCCCTCTCCCTCATCATGTGTGCTATCTGGGCCCCTTGGACCCCGCTTGGACCCCGCCTTTTCCTTGCCCGCACTGTCTGGACCCCTTGGACCCAGCTTGGATCCCCCACCTCCCTCACCCATGCACCATCCCACCACCCCTGTACCCTCTCGGCACCCTGTCACTGCCCTCTCCCTCTCCCTCGCCGTTGTGCCCCCTCGGACCCCCCTCAGACCACCCCAGGACCCTCTCAGGCCCTTCCCTTTCCCTCACCTGGGCTGTCTGGCCCTCCCCACTGCCGCTGTGCCTCCTCGGACCACCCCAGAACCCCTCTCAGACCCTCCCCCTCCCCCTCCCCCTCTCCTTCCTCTCCCTCACTGTCGCACCCCCTCAGACCACCCTCGGGCCACCCCAGGACCCTCTCATGCCCTTCCCTCTCCCTCACCTGGGCTGTCTGGTCCTCCCCACTGCTGCTGCACCTCCTTGGACCACCCCAGAGCCCCCTCAGACCCCTCCCCCTCCCCCCCTCCTCCCTCTCCCCTGCCATTGCGCCCCCTTGGACCACCCCAGGACCCCTTCCCTCTCCCTCACCTGGGCTGTCTGGCCCTCCCCACTGCCGCCGTGCCTCCTCAGACCGCCCCAGAACCCCCTCGGACCCCTCCCCCTCCTCCCCCTCTCCTCCCCCTCTCCTCCCCTCCCTCTCCCTTGCCGTTGTGCCCCCTCAGACCCCCCTTGGACCTCTCCCTCTCCCTCTTCCTCGCCATCATGCCCCCTCGGACCCCTCCCTATCCCTCACCCGGGCTGCCTGGCCTTGCCACTGCCACAGCGCCCCCTCGAACCACCCCAGGATCCCCTCGGATCCCTTCCTTTCTCTCGCCCAGGCCGTCTGGCCCTGCCACTGCCATGGTGCCCCCTCAGACTACCCTAGGGCCCCCTCAGCCCCCTCCCTCACCCTCATTCGGGCCATCTGGCCTTGCCACCATCGCCATGCCTCTTTGGACCCCCTGGAGCCCTCCCTCTCCCTCGCTTGGGCCATCTGGCCTTGCCGCCGCCCCCATGCCTTCTTGAACCACCTGGGACCATCCTGGGGCCCTCCCTCCCCCTCACTCAGGCCGTCTGGCCTCGCCACCACCCCCACACCTTCTTGGACCACCTTGGGACCCTCCTGGGGCCCTTCCTCCCCCTCGCTCAGGCCATCTGGCCTTGTGTCACCTTGGCACCTCCTGAGACACCCCTGGTCCCCCACCCCCTGCCTCTCCTGACCAGCTGGCCTTGCTGCTGTGCCTCCTTGGACACCTTTCTCCCCCTTTCTCTTTGCCTTCCCCCCCTCCCTCTCTGGCCATTCCAAGTGAGTCACAGAAGCCCTTTATATATTCCTAGGTACAAATACATGTATATAGCCTTTTCCAAATAGATTTTTTTTGCACTACTCATCCTGTACATTTAAGTCCTTAAGATAATTCCTCAAGTCCTCAACTGGTATGTCTGCTGCCTTCAGCTCTTCCACTTCATCCTGTTCCTTTAGCCCTTTAGTAAAATTGAGTTCTTTCTTATGTTTGGCCTTGAACTTGAGTATTTGTGTGGCCTCCATGATGTTTGGCTTGAGGCGGTTCCTTCTGGCTCTAGTTGTCTCCTTGCTTGCTGAGAAGACACGCTCACATGGTACTGAAGTAGCTTAAATGGGAATTATGTTGATGGCAAGCTGAAAGAGTGTTGGCCACTTCTTCTGGTGTTCCTGCCATTATAACTACTGTTAGTACTCCTCAATAAAATGGTCCATTCCTACACACCTCCCAGAACTGAATAATGTTGGCACTTTTGGTTGGGGCTGCTAGATAGTCATCAACTTCACCCTCTAAGATATCAGCCTGTGATCTATAGGCAGGCATTGGGCCAACACCAAGTCTTGCCAAAGCAGCCTGCATACTACCAGATGATTTAGGGGGTGGAGTGGGTGCAGCTGATCTAGTAGGGGCACTAGGTGGACTGTATAAAGGCCTAAGCTACTCAAGATTTTAGTTTTAAAGTGGCTTGATAAAATTAAAGGCACTTACTGCTTGGAAGAGGTAATTCATCACTCTGTCTGTCACATGTGATGGGTAATTCCTCTTGACCCACTCAAGCTTTAACACAGGGTTAATAACTGTTCACATGGCATGAGAAAATTATGCAGCTTATTAAAACAGCCACTCACCTATTGAAAGCATGTATACTGGGGTCTCAAAAGCATGATTAAAGTAGTCATCTATCTTCTGATGGCCTCTTTCAATGATGGACACAGCCCCTGGTTCTTCAACCTCTAAGACAGTCTTCAAGTCATCCAGAGACTTCATAAAGCCCTCAAATGCAGCAACTGTGTCACAAAGTGTTGGTGTCTTCTCATAGGAGAGTGCTTGCTGATACCAGAAGGGAATCTGATAAAGAAATTAATATATAATTAGAAAGGGAAAATATATATATACCTCAAGAATTCTCTTAACTAAGCCAAGGGCATCCCAATCACCCTTATCTAATGGATCTGGCCCTTCATTTTCCTCAAGAAACTTATCAATTGCCTAAATTAGATTTAGCATGAGAATTTATTAAATTCTTTAAAACATACCTCTCTTAAGACAAATGCCCTCTTGATCATCAAATAGATAGATGACCATCTTGTCTCCACATCATGAATTAATTGTAAGGGGGGTAACTCTAACTCCTGTAAAGCTTTAGAGAATATATCACGCCTTACTGAGGAATTGTGGATCTATTACAATATAAGCTTATAAAAAATAAAAATAAAAAATAAAAATTACATAAACAATGACAGTCTGAAGCTTTTTGACTTGGGTAAAACCAGATTGAGTTGCTTTATCAAGCATCTCCTTGCATGTGAGATTCACAATATGGGCAAAGCACCTAAGAAGAGTTAGCCAAAAAAAATAATACTTAAATAGTTAAACACTTACCTAATGTGAGACTGCCTTGAAGAAAAATGATGATTGGGGTGTTCTCTCTTTAACTGGGTTTCTAATGCATCCATCATAGTGACATTGTTGGATGCATTATCTGTTGTTACCCCGGCCAACCTAAAAAAAAAAAGTTAGCTAAATTCTAAAAAGATAAAAGTAGACATTACCCCTTTTTCAAGCCCCATCCTAGCAAGGATAAAATAAAAGACCTTAGCTAACCTCTCCCCAGTGTGGGTCCCAGGAAAATGGAGAAATCCAATAAGTTCAGCTCTAAGGGTTAGTTTCTTCTGGCCACCCTAAGTCTGAACCAGCTTCAGCCAGTGAGCAGTAACAGCCATGTATGGCTTAAGGTCAGGGTCAGACCACATATCTGTGGTATAAGAGATTTTGCCCAGGCTATTTTTCTAAAAAAAAAAAAAAGTTAGCCCTCAAGAAATAATATATAAATTAAAATTACCTGAATATGCTGAGACATATTGTGAAGTGCCTCTGCAAAATTATCTAAGATGTGCTTATGCATGGTAGTCCTATGAGGAATATCTGCATCACACAGCTCAGGGCGGAGCAGAAGACAGAGGTGGCAAAATTCCTCTCTTTCTACAATTCTTATAGCCTAAAAAAAATTAAACAAGGGAAAAAAAAAGAAAAAAAGAAAAAAGACCTGATCAGTGGCAACAATAAATTGCACAAGAGCATCTAAAAAGTTGTCCTGAGTGAAGGGGGTGCGTGCCACAGCTTGATGCTCCACAGGATGGCCAGTAACTCTTGCAAGGGCTTCCTCCCCCTCTTTACCTCTCAAGACAATTTTGAGCCTTTAACACTCTTTAACCCACTCCTCTGCATGGTGCTTGAGCAGATGAGATTGCAAAGGACCTGTTGCAGTAGTGGCATGATAAGAGTGTACTCTAACTCCATCATCTTGATGAAGTATCCTATAAAATTTATCAGAAATATAATTAAAATCTTTTTTTAAAAAATCAAAAAAATTTTAAAAAAAACTTACAAGCAGAATTTGCACTGTTTCTTCCCTTCAACAACTTGAAAGAACCTCAAGGTGTCATCACCTAAGCTAGCTAGCCTAGAACCAGCTTTTTGAGCCCTTCTTGGGTGACAAGTTGAAGTTGAGGGCCCAGGGTTGGGTGCCAACAGGGCAATGGATTCAGCGTCACCCTCCTGAGAGCCATCTGACACATTTCCAAGGTCAAAAGTCTCAGGGTGAGGTAAGCTAAAGCCTCCCTATATTAAATTTGTTAAAAATATATTAAAAATATAATAAAACAAATACTCACTTGGTTGGAAGGCTGAGCAGGTGTAGGAGCTACAAAGGGATCCTCTCCCTGCCGTGAGGGTTCAGGGGAGGCATTTGGAGCCTCAGAGGTGGAGTCCACATCAAAGTGCACATGGTGTCTAGCACTTGATGCCTGAGCAGTTGTGGATGAAACTAGCCACAATATAAGTTTATAGACACCACTTGAGTAGAGAGCACATACCATCAAGCTGAAAAGACATCTCCAGAGCCCCACCAGGAAGCTCCTACTGTTTGCCCTGACTTTTCTTGGTTTTTGGCTTTTTTGAAGTCCTTTTTGGTGTTGAAAGGGCCCTTTTCCTAGATCCAGCCATAGTAGATGAAGCAGAGAGTAAAGCAAAAAGAATTTAAGCAGTAGATGAAGCAGATCGGCCAAGATCGACCAGAGATCAGGAGAGATGAAGCTGTAGGAGACTGAGATGAGAGCATGGGAATGTGTGGGATATGCAGTGGCTGCAAGATTTTGTGAGTGGTGCTTTATCTCTCTTACCCCCCCTTGCCATCGCCAACATGCAACAACGACACCACCTAAACCCTCAAGGCAGCAATGATGATGACACCACCATCTCTGGGGCCTCAAGGTGATGACAATGACACCTCCGACCTTGGGCCCTCAAGGTGAAAACAGCAACAACGCCACCTGGGCCCTCAAGGTGAAAACAACAACAACACTACCCGGGCCCTCAATGTGAAGACAGCGGTGACGCCACCCAGGTCCTCAACGTGAAGACAGTGGCGACACCACCCAGGTCTTCAAGGTGACAATGACAACGCCACTGACCCCAGGCCCTCAATGTGAAGGTGCCCACGCCAACGATGATGACACCACCCTGGCCCTAAGTCTATGGCCACCGCAACAACCTCATTTATATGTAGATAGATAGTATTAGACCTCATGTATGTAACCTAGACCAATAGAGACAGTTTTGTTAACTCAATGACCCTATTTGTGCTTGCTCACTGCTCAGCCTTAGTTTTTTTTTCTTTCGCATTCCTCATTTTCAGTATGTTATTAAAAATATATTATATTACACATATTAAGTATTACAGGAAAGTGCTAGGTACTATGGGTGGAGAGTGGGGTATGGGGTCCAAGGGCGTGAAGGAGAGGGGGGTCCTTGGTGCAAGGTAGTGAGGGAGAGGGAGAGAGAGGGGACAGGGACAGGGACAGGGACAGGGACAGGGATGGGGATGGGGATGGGGATGGAGGGCAGCATGGCAAGGGCAGTGGATGACAGCTGGGGCAAAGAGCAAGGTGGTGGCGCAGAGCATGGGCAAGGTGGGACACAGAATGGGGGAAGACACTGACAGCAGACAGCGAGGTGGCGAGGACAGGTGGCAAGATGGACGCAGGGGCAAAGGGTGGGTGAACGTAGACTAGAGAACCTGGAGGCTGAGGGCAGAGAGGGAGAAGGAGAGGGGGCACTGGTGGGGATAGGACAAGGAGGCGAGGGTGAGGGTGGAAGGAGTCGGCACAGCGGGAGTAGGCATCTGGACGTCAGAGGCAGAGAGCAAGGCGATGAGATGGCCACGGGGACAGAGAGCGGGCTGTGGAGCAGAGAACGTAGGGGTGAAGGTAGGTGAGAGGGAGAGGGAGAGGGAGAGCACGCTAGCAAGGGCGAGCGAACACCGAATGGCAAGGGCAGACAGCAGGTGGTGGGGGCAGACAGCAAGATGGCTGGGGCAACAATTAGGGCAGGCGGTGGCACAAGAGCGAGTGAGAGATTTGCAGTGACACAGGAGAGGATGACGGCCAGGGAGACACAGACTCGTTGCAGAGTGAGGCTTAGTGAACTCATTCCTGGCTCAGGCTGGCTGAGCCAGAAACAAGCCTTAAAGTCATAACTCATGACTCATGCATTGAGCTGCCAGCCAGCCTGAGCCAGCCTGGGCTGGCCGCTGGCAGCTATGGCTAAGCCGCCTGCCTAATTGGGTCATGGCCTAATTGAGCCATGGCTTAGCCTGGCTAAGCCAGCTCATGAGCCGAGCTGAGCCTGTTTTGGTCACGAGCCAATTCTTGGCTCAGCTTAGCTCAAGATGGCTCGGCTCGGCTGGCTCAGCCATTTTGAGCTGAGCTGTGGCAACACTATCAAATGGTTTACCTTCAGAAAGTATTGCAGCGCTTTAAACTCATTAACTCTAAGTCAGTCCCTACACCATTACCAGAAGGGTATCATCCTACCCCTAATAAGGGAACTGCATTACCAGAGCTATGCACTTCATATCAACAAGTTATAGGATCACTCCTATACATAATGATTGGAATGTGACCAGAGATTGCTTATGCTGTCACCAAAATGGCACAATTTGCTGCCAATCCATCTGAGGACCACCTAAAATGCGCATTATATATTTGCTGCTACTTATTAGGTACCTCTAATTATGCTTTAGTCTATAATGGCAAAAGCAATGGTGGCTTAATAGCATATGCAGATTCTGACTGGGCTTCAGATCCAGTTACAAGAAAGTCTACTACAGGCTTTTTAGTAAAATTGGCAAATGGAGTATTCTGCTGGAACTCTAGAGCACAAAAATCCATTGCACTCTCTTCCACTGAAGCAGAATATATGTTGCTATGTGATACAAGCAGACAATTGGTGTTACAGTCCCACGGCCATATTGCATCGACTTAACGCTGCGCTGGGGTTCACCGATCATGTGACTCCAATCGTGTTCAGATGATCCTTCGTTCCTAAGTATTCGGCTTTGACTTGCTCGAAACTGGTGTGAACGGTCGATGGTTCCCCTTGTCTGTGGGGCTGCTTGGCAGTCTTCCTGACTCCTTGACTTATCGCACCAAAGATAGATGATAGACCACTAGGCGAAGAGCACTAGGGAAGACTCGATTGGTGGAGAGAACACAAGGGAGAATACAAGTTGCTAAAGCTAAGGTATGGAAGCGAAGTCCTTAGCCCTTATATACCCAACAGGGTGCAGGTTTAAACCCAGCAAACCCTAATACACCGATCCTAGGAATGAGTCATCCAGGAACCACAACGATAAGTAAAGTCCGAGATAAGAGACCATGAGGCATGATAAGCACAGCCCCGTGAGATAACGATATCGTAAGTCCATGATATGCAATGATACGTACACAGCCCTTCTGCTAATGCCAATGATAGGGGATAGTGTGATAAGAACAATAAGGGTCCTGTCCAATGACAATGCGTTCGCCTATCGTGCCCCAAGGCACTACGATAAGGCATAGTCCATGGCCTTCTAGCCACTTCTAGACTCGTCATGTGCCGTCCTAAAGGTCATGTGATCATTCTGGTGATTCTGTTCGTGCATAAGCCGATCGCTCACCCGGCAAATGCCGCTCATCCAGTTCTAGGGAGAGCTGTTCCATCCTTGCTTGCGTGTCTTGCAGCATCCGTTTGACTTCTTCTTCGTCACATGAGTCCGTACTTGGCGACATGCCATAATGCTTGGCCCGTTGTCGCATGACTTCCGCGTGACGTTGTTCTTCCTGGGCAAGTACCGCTGCCCATACTTGATCGTCGCTGAATGGTTCTTCTTCCAGTTGCCCCTCTTCCAAGGGCTCAGGATCACGTGCGCTGTCGTTACGTAACAATTGGTCTGGATTTGTTCACTTTTTAGTGAACTAGGGATAAATCTAGCATCTATTCCATTATGTGGAGATAATCAAGGCTCCATATTCTTATCTTCTAATCCTGTTCAGGAGAAATGGATCAAGCATATTGACTTGCATCACCATTACATTCATAAAGTCATCCATGAAAAGAAGATAGAATTATTCTTCATTAAAGAAGCTGAAAATCCCACAGACCTATTTACTAAAAATCTGGGTTGCATAAAGTTCCTTAAATTTAGGGAACAACTTGGGCTAGAGTTTTGCTCGCCCATGGCTTGCCAGAGAACAACAACTGATGGAGAGTGGGAAGGAACTTAGGACATAAATCTATCCCATATCCTATAATCCCTTCTGTGTGCATTGCTTTTTCTTGTCATTAGAAGCAAGAAGATAAAAGCATTGGATGCCTTTCATTCTTTATCAGCTGATGGCTCTCATAGGCTTGAAGTTGGAGACATCCATATGTTGTATTGCTTCACCATGTTGTTCCACAACAAACTGCCTTACCTTGTAATATTACAAGACAGTAGTTTGTACATCTGTCTTATACAATGCGATTCAAAGATGTTGAACAGCTCAAAGTCTAACTAAGAGTTCTAGACTATTGAATTGTTTACTTACTTAGTATACTATACTACTACACTAAGTAAGGGGGAGTGTTGGAATGTGATAAGTATGTAAGGTTCTTATCTATAGTAGTTATGACATTACGGTAGTATGATTGCCTAACAAGGCAATTAGGATGCACACCATAGTGGGTGTATCACATCTCATGACCATGTGAAGTCTATGCACTCTGTATATGGTGTCTTCTATCAGGTGTGTGTGGAAATGCGATATTGTGGACACCTTTACTCATCACTTTACTTATTTTGGACATGGTGGGACCATAGGGTATAAAATCCCCCCTGTAGGAAGACTGCAAATACATCATCTCACTCACTACTACTTGCACATTCACTCTACTCTCTAAGACTACTCTTCTCCCTTGTACAAGGTGAGAACCATTCCTGTATGCTGCACTCTATGCTGCACAACACCTACCACCTCTTAAAGGTACGAGGTTTCATGGGTACAGTTCAGGGGTCTTGGGGGTCTCCAGGTATTTTACTCTATTGGTACAGGTACACTCATAACCCTGATATCATTGATAAACATGCACCTTGGTTTCCTATATGTAATATTGGATGGGTCACACTACTACTGTACAGAAGACTGCGTTGCTTCTCTGGATGTGCTGTCATGATATGATACCATGATGCATGTGGGTAATGTTGGGGTGGGAGACCAGGGACAGGCACAAGCAGTAACACTGAGGTAGGATGCATGCGTGAAGTGCGAGACAGCAAAAGGATGACAATACTAGGTGCTGGATTGGTATCATGCCTTTTCCACTGACGTGTGGTCCAGTCCTCTGCTACCTCCTTGCCTTAGTATGCCTTAGTTATTGTTTCTCCCAAGGTATCACGGTTGGCAAAGTTGATTCCTGATCTGGCCACATAGTTAACAATGAGGCCACTGTGTTATCAGCAGCCTGGGTATACAGTACAGAATACAATGCGGAAACGTACATGGTGTATATTTGCAGCCATTGCTGTGAAGCCGACGAGTGGGACTAGGTATGAGTGCCACAGTATGAGTGCCACACGTTTGACTTGTCTGCCAGTGCACATTGCATAGGCAGGAACCAGGCACAGTCTCCAATGCCCTGGATAGCTCATTCAGCAATATTTTGAGTGGTAGTGCTTGCACGCACCATGGCAATTAGAATTGGCCCATGCTAGGCCACACATTTAGTGCATGAAAAACACATTGCAACCGGACCTGTCAGCATGCACACAACAGGGGGGTGGGAGAGAGAGAGAGAGAGCTATGCAAACACAAGGGGGATGTACCAGGTAGCAGCTGCTCTCAAAGAAGAAGAGCAGGTAGATGATGGCAACGGAGCAGTGGTTGCCCATGCTAAGAGGCAGCATGTGACATCATATGCATTTTGACAGAGCACAGGAGTGGCGGCGCAGACAGAGTGCCTGCCAGTGAACATGGGCTGGCAGAAGGCAAACACAAAACTTGCACTTGAGCAGGTAGTGTCCACGCCCTAGCTGGTGGGGTAGCTCAATGTGAAGGAGGCAATGCACGGTCATCTGTGCGCCACTGCAGAGATGGCCAGCAACTTAAAGGCCCAAATGAGGTGACTCACAAGATGAGTACATTGATGACTGAGCCAGGAGACGGCGAGGTAGACCCACTGGATGGGTGAGGAGTGTCAGTACGAAGCCAGCAACACTGCTGCTGGGGAGGATGAGGTGCAGGGTCGGCACCAACACATGGTACAGCTGGCTTTGGAGCTTGTGTGTTGCAATGTGCTCACCAGAGGTGGTATAGAGGCTGAAGATAACACCTGGATTGTGGTCTATAAAAGTAGTTGCTGTTGCTAGAGGTGAGTTGCAAGCAACAGGGGTTGAGAGTGTGGGTTCCCTGGATAAGTGTGAGACCTGACTGAGACCTGAGAAGTCTGACGTGTTCACAAATACTATCAAACAGGTGGGGTGAAGGTTGATGCAGTGGTGGGCTCATGCTACATATTCCCCTAAGATCCTGCAGAAGTGGATGATACAAAGTTTTCGTTCTATGGGGCAGCCCTTCACAGCTTCACATGTGAAGCTGAGGGGGTTCAGCAAAAAAAAGGCACATTGACCATTGGTACCTGTGCTAAGGGTATGGCCAGTATGGGCTTGCCTTGAGCCAAGATGGTATAATGTAAGTTGTGGCCATCTACCCCTACCTGCCGGTACCTGTGTGGGTTTCTTGCACCCATGACAATCACCAAGACTACAGTAGTATGAATGCAAGTAGGATGTTATTATTCTGGATAAGATTCTCTAACATAAATGGACTTCCTTCAGCAGTCAAGGCACCCTATATATTCTAAAATTTCCTATGGCCAAGTTACAAGCCAAGTTGCAAGGTTCTCAATCATCAACATCCATGCTATCTCTATTACTCTTCTTGTGCATCGCCTTTGGTGCTCATCCATGCTTCATGTTTCTCAGCTCTGAGTGGCTTTGTCCCCTGGGTCTTATACCACAGGAATCTGGAGTAGAGCTTTGAGCACTCCCCCTTGGCAACAGGGGTCTTTGAGGGTCTGACGTGTCCTTGTACCTGTGAGCGAGGCTAATGCGAATGAAATTTAATAACACCCCTACTGAGAGACCTTGTCACACACCTTAATACCCAGTCTGGCAAGGTGAGATTAACGGGTTTGTGAATGTTGAGCTCCTGGAGTTCATAATCATCAAGTGTGTTGAGCCAATCTTCCTGGTAAAAGTTGTGTGGAAAGTTGTGGACTGGGTCCCAATTCTCCACCCTGTTGGAATCGATTCAGACATGAGGGAACTTACCAGGCCTAGGCCACCCATCGCTAGTCCAATGAGATATGAGAGCCAGTGCATCCAGGACTCTCAACACAGCTGTAATGTTGTCTGATCTCCAGTTGAGTTTCCATACAATGTAGTGCCAATGACCACCTGAGTGAACTGACTCATCCCCACTCATCCCATCTACTCCTAACTTGCTCAGGTGACAGGCAATGAATTGAAGCTCTCCATATCCATCAAGAACCTCTCCTCTCCTCCAGGCAATCTACATGATGTCTGTTAGCATGCAAGTTATATTACCTTTGTAGTTTACCTACCCCTTGCCTATGAGTTTGGCGGGCACTCATCAAACAGCACTCAATATCCATTTGTGTTTTGGTAGGACTGGCTTTGATGTGCTCATGCTGATTCTTGAGTGTACATAAGTGAGTCTTGAAACAAGCCACCAGATCTTCGTGCTTAAACTGATTCTTGTACTTTTTAATGTATGCCTCAGAGAAGATGTCAGCGGCGCAACAATTCCACTGACATGCAAGTGGCCCCTTCAACTGAACATGAAAGTTCTTGCTGGTAGGACCACCCTCCTTTTGTTTCTTGAACCATGCAAACTCCATTCAGGATGGGAGAAGGAAATGTGATTGCTTGTTTTGCCTTTTCAATAATTTCATTGCAAATTTACAGACCTCTGTCTGTCCACACATTGGTATTTGTGAGCATGGTCTAGAACGACAGACTGGTGACATACCTTCATCTCCAGACTACTGTGACTCTGATGCCCTGGAAGTAGTGATTGCACCTTTTGCCCATGGCTAGCCTTGTGGCTGGCAGGGTCCCCTCGGTTTGTGTGAGAGCTGCAATCTAACCTGGCACCTTGAAACATTTGCTTCAAGATAATCTGGATGTCACCCTTTGTATAAGGTGAGTTCTGGAGAAAGGTTAGGTTCTGCAGTCACGTTCATGGGTTAACGTGTGTACCTGGGGCTGCTTCTGAATATGCTTTATGTCCTTGGCCTGATAGGTCTGAGTCTTGGGGCCAAATTTGAACATGAATCATGTACCAGAGACAAAAGATGTTTCTTGTGATCGGTGGCATCTGGAGAAGAGGCTCGACTACCAAGCATGATGTCAGTACCATCAGTCTCACTGTCTGCCATATCATTGGTCCCAGGATTGGTGTTCTCCACGTCACTGTCACTGGCCTCCACACCATCATCTATGTTGCTGTCTTCACCATTTATGTTGAACATCTTGGTATCACTAACCTCCACATTGCTGTTGTTGGCATTGCTGTTGTTGGCATTGCTGTTGTTAGCACTGCTGTCATCAATGTCACTGTTTTTTTTTTTTTGAAACTGTTTGTATTCCAGGGCAGTACGATAGTACAAGACTGGTCTCATCTACTCTATAAACATAGACAAATTGAGAACATTAGTGCTCCGAAACCCCCAGCCCACAACCAACTCCAAGACCCCCCCACCCAACTTCAAAATCCCAGGCCCCTACTAAGACCATGAACTTATTACCACAATACCTGAACTGGCCCACATGTCCTTCAAACCAACCATCAACATCCTTGCAACACCCCTCAGCAGGAGACTAGGTTGTGGAAAGAAATGATCAAGTGGTGTGTTTCAAATGAGAGTGGTTACACCCACAGTGTCTTTAGGCAGAAGGGAAGGGGAGGAGAGAAGAGAAGAAGTGGCAAAGGAGATGAGAAAGGGAAGAGCACTGGAGGGAATGGGTGGCCACCTCCCAGAGGAAAGCTGATAGTGAGAGTAAAGCAAAGAAAGTGGTAAAGGGCATGGTGACCCTGCTGACAAATGTGAGAAATGAGGATAAAGGGTGGGAGGAAGTCCACCCCAGAAAGGTTAGGGAGGGGAAAAGATCCAGGCCCAACCACACATGTGGCCTCCAGAAGCTGCATCCTTGACAGCCGTGGGAGTGTGAGGTCCATTGATCTGAAGGTGTCGGAGAAAGGGAGGGTGTGAAGTGATCAGAGAGAGGTTTTGGGGTTTAGGCCAGGTCCAAAGGTGTTATAATCCAGATGCTTCAGTCACTTTCACATGTATGTCTTCCTTACCACTACTTTGGTTTGTTCCCTTCCCCTTCCCCATTTATGCATACCTTTGTTCTGGATGTGGCTTACTCCATTTCACCTTGTGCTTCTGATAAAGAAAACCTTAATAACTACGTTTACATGTGTCTGCACTTGTATGCTCATCTTTGGGACTTGAGCAGTATATATACTTGTACTTTATACTGTAGGAAGCCAGACTTGGCTTCATTTGCAATCTAGCAACCTTGCCTTCGTATCTTTGGTGTGAACTGTCCCTCTCTTATCTTGTGAACCCTCTCCCTTGACTCTAATTGAGTCAACCCTCCTTTAAAGTCTTTGCAGTTGTACTATAACAATGCCACACCTGTTTGACTTAGTTCGCCACCAAGATTAGGCATAGAGAAGTGTCTTACACTTTGGACTAGGTGTCCTAATACTAAGTCAGTTGTGCACATGGTGCATAACACTTCTTAGACACTGCTAGAGTCATAGCATAACAGACAATAGATGTCTTTGCTCATCTATTAGTGTGTGTCTCTATAGACACTCTGAACCCTTAAACCACCCCTTGCACCACACCCCTGCTAGGGCGTAACATAAGCCAAGTCTACCACAACAAGAAGAACTCTTTGACATCACCAGACCACTCAAGAAGCCATTGCCCTTGAGGTGCAGACTGGACGACCCACCCTGACACAAGTAGGCGTCACAGAACACTAGAAATCAAACCACACCAGAAGACGACCACAACAGTGGCAAGTATCATGTCCTCAAACAAAAAGAACCCCAACAACTCATAGAACAACCACCATCGTGGTGAGCATCAAACTACAGTTTGAAGAAAACAATAATTGGAGGTTAGTCACAGTCAGAACACAGGACAATCTCCCAGTACACATCAAAAGAAGGGGAGAAACAGGAGGCACATATTGGGACACCTTTCCTCAGAACCAACCACCTAACTACAAGTGCTTAGTATGAAGCACACCAAGAGCAGTAGAGTTCATAAATGACGATTGGTATCTCCTCAACTACTCTAGAATTAAAGGAACATATCAAGCCAGAAGCGCAGACGTTGCACCCAGACAAAACACTGCAGGACTAGGTTGGTGGAAATCAACAGACTTGCAAAATCCCCTTCCCCCACCACAACCACCACAAAGAATCGCCACACCAGAAGCATCTGGGAGTCGGCACATACAGAGCACCACAAGAATCCTCAAGTGAGGAAGAAAAAGATACTGAATTGGACAAAGAAAGTGACCACAGTGAACAAGAACAGCCACAGCCACTCACTGTAAACACAGCCACTTCATTGTTTGGTCCCCCACCCACAGAACCCTTTCAGATTGGCTCAGCACTATCAGATACACCACAGACCACTACTTCTCGACTCCCACCACTGTCATGAACTAGTATGCCGCGTTCATGACTTAGTTATACCAACGTACTATCAATAGTACTTGCCACGCTTAAAGAAAGGGTACTATCAAGTTGTCCGACTAGGACCCTTGGTTCCACCTCCCATATAGTAGGAAACCTGGTCCCTATGGTCCCACCATGTCCATTTGTGCAAAAGTGATGAGTAGAGGCATCCACAATATCGTGTTTTCATTGTCACCTGATGTTTTTGGATGATTTGACTTGTTGTAATTTGTGGACAAGGTCCAAACAAGTTACTAATGGGTAAACAAGGTTCTATTATTAGTAGTAGAAGGTTCTATGACCTTCTACAGCCTTCTACCAGCTTCTACCAGCTTCTACAAGACATACTGTGGAGAAGGTCACAAGACCTAAGAGAGACTAATGCCATTGGATACTATTTATAAGCTTCCATTAATTCTAGAGTATTCTACTGCGCACAGACCATGTACCTGGGTATATAAGCTAGCCTAATACTACGGACAGCCCTCAGACTGTCCACTTGTGACATTCACTTGCAAAACCCCTTGCCTCTATTCCTCTGTCACTATTGGAATAATCAATCTCCTTGCTGTTTTGCTCGTCTTCAAGGCTTTCCTCTTGATCCTCCATCTATATCTTCTCCTCCTCCCTCTTGTCCATCGTCACCCTCCATGTTCCAAGTACCAAAGGCCTCACTAGATAGTGAGTCCTCCACAACCACTACTAGACACACTCCCACCACTACCAGACACACTACCACCACCCCCAGACACTACCCAAACACTCCCATCTCCCTCATGTCCGCTTCAATCAATGCCACAGGGTCAGGAACAGCCCCACCAGAGAATCTGAATGGAGGAGGACTAAAAGGGGTTACACCCACCTCCTTCTCCAGTGATAGGAACCAAAGTGCACAATTCAAAAGAGAGATGCTTCACTTCATTAAACTAAATGAGGAACACCCCATGATCAAAGAATACTATTTCATGAATTTCTATACTGTTTAACCCTGTTCAAGGGACCATCAGTGATGCTATGGGTTAACTTCATAGAAGACTCAATGGAAGCAGCAATAGCAGACACTACAAACACCATAACCAAGAAGAGCAAGAAGTGAGGGATGACTTTCCTTGCCACATTTGACAAAGACTGGATGGACTCCTTGAACAAGGAAAAGGCATATGGACAACTGGTCACTCCTAAAGATGGCACCAAGACAACTGGATGAGTACATCCTCCAGTTTGAACTGCTTAGCAGGACTTGCAGGGTGGTCCAGGAGACGCCCCAGGAACAGGGAGTTCTTCAAAAGGGGACTCATCGCACCCTTGTACAAAGCATGCCTAATGAGGAACACTATCCCGAAACATGGACCAATGGCAAACAGCAGCAAGAGCCGAGAACCAAAGGTACCAACTCCTGAGATCAGGACCAGGACTACGGACCTTCGGACCAACCCAAAGTGTCACCAATCAAAGACAGAGACCTAGAGACCCCAATGCCATGGATGTGGATGCCACCACCTCTTCCCCCACTTTCAAAAGCTCACAGACGAAGAAAGAAGACAGTACATGAAGAAGGAAGGTGCTTCAGGTGTCGCACACAAGGACACATGGCAAGAGAGTGTAACAAGGCCCCACCTCCCCCAAAGCTCAGACACAAGCCAGAGCCACAGACTCCAAATCAGGGAGGCAGAGAAGCCCCACCCACTTATCCAGAAGCCAGTACCTCCATCACACTACCACACAAGACAAAGTTCGCCAAACCATGGCACTCATAGAATCAATGAACAATGAGAAGAAAAGAAGCGCTTCTGTGTGCTGGAACAGGATTTTCTCGAAGCCGACCTGTAAGAGCTGACAGGGAGGCATGTGCAATGTACAGTATTCGCGATAGTGCTATGACAATCAAAGTTTCCATTCGCCTTTACTACAAAGAAGCTCGAGTAAATGTGCTCCTGGACAGTGGAGCCACAGACAACCTCATTGATCGGAACCTTGTGAACAAATTAGGACTAGGAACCACACCCCTAGAACCTCCCAGACTTGTCAGAAACGTTGATGGGTCCTTAAACAAAGATGGAACCATCACAGACAAATGCCAACTATGGATAAAAGGGGGGAAAGCGAAACCCTTTCCAATTCTTTGTCACCAGTTTAGGAGAAGACAGGATGATCTTTGGGTTATCC